>JACXGM010027647.1:0-14398 GCA_016801145.1 Umbra pygmaea | reverse complement strand
CACACCTCAGCAGTGCCACAGGCTGATTGCCTCCATGCCACGCCGCATTGAAGCAGTCATTTCTGCAAAAGGATTCCCGACCAAGTATTGAGTGCATAACTGAACATAATTATTTGAAGGTTGACTTTTTCTTTTTCTTTTTTTTGTATTACAAACACTTCTTTTATTGGTCAGATGAAATATGCTAATTCTTTGAGATTTTGGGTTTTCATGAGCTGTATGCCAAAATCATCAGTATTGAAACAATAAATGACCTGAAATATTTCAGTTGGTGTGCAATGAATCTAAAATATATGAAAGTGTAATTTTTATCATTACATTATGGAAAACAATGTACTTTATCACAATATGCTAATTTCTTGAGAAGGACCTGTAGTGTGGCCCATTTAAGCAGCAATGACAGCATGCAATTGCTTGTGATAGTTGTTTATGAGGCTCCGAATTCAGGTGGTATAGCTGCTCATTCGTATTGGCAAAACGCCTCCAGTTCATGCAAAGTTTTTGGTCATCTTGCATGAACTGCACATTTGAGATCTCCCCAGAGTGGCTTGATGATATTAAGGTCGGGAGACTGATGGCCACTCCAGAACCTTCACCTTTTACTGCTGTAACCACTGGAGGGTAAACTTGGCCTTGTGCTTAGGGTCATTGTGTCCAAGAACATCCCATGAGCAGCTTTCTTGCAGAAGAATGCAACTTGTCTGCCAGTATTCTCTGATAATATGCTGCATTCATTTTGCCATCGACTTTCACAAGGTTCCTTGTGTCTGTAGAGCTCACACACCCCAAAAACATCAGTGAGCCACGACCATGCTTCACAGTGGGGATGGTATTCTTTTCACTATAGGCATTGTTGACCCCTCTCTAAACAAAGCGCTTATGGTTGTGACCATAAAAGCTCTATTTTGGTCTCTTCACTCCAAATTACAGTGTGCCAGAAGCTGTGAGGCGTGTCATGGTGTTGTCTGGCACATTGTAACCAGGCTTTTTTGTGGCACTGGTGCAGTAAACTTCTTTCTGACAACTCAACCATGCAGCACATTTTTGTTCAAGTATCGTCATATTGTGCTCCTTGAAACAACCACACCGTCTTTTTCCAGAGCAGCCTGTATGTCTCCCGAGGTTACTTGCAGGTTTTTGTTTGTATTCCAAACAATTCTTTTGGCAGTTTTGGCTGACATCTTTCTTGGTTTACCTGAACTTGGCGTATCAAGAGATCCTCAAATCTTCCACTTCTCAATAAATTAAGTGATTGAACACTACTGACTTGCATTTGCAAGGCTTTGGAAATATTTTCATATCCAATTCCAACTTTATGCAGTTCCAGTGCCTTATTATTAGGGTTGGGTACCGAAACCCAACCGGGAGAAATCGGACCAGATTAGAACGCAAATTATGATTCCTCATTTCGGTTCCAAATAATGTGTCAACTGAAATATTTTCCCTCTGATACTCCGAAACGGACGTAAAAAAATCACACTTTCTCTGTAGTCTACCGTTAACTAACTACCGTAAACGTAGGCTACTTTTAAAAATTTAAATGCCATATTTTCCCGAATTTCATCCCGGAGTTTGCGAGTTAAAATCCAGATGGAAGCATTGGGTGTTTTGTTCTCCATTCCCACGTGATGCAAACGTGTTGCACATTATATATTATTTTAGTAATGTTAACCCTAATCCAAACCTTAACTTCAGTAACCGCATGGCTAACGTTAACCATGAACATTGGTATATAATTTTGAACGCTATGGAATGTATGGAATGAATGTGTGGTAACAGAAGGACAAATACAAATACATACTGTCTGAAACACAAAAACACCCTAAATATGTTGGCATACAACGTAAATCATGTGTTCAAAATAGTTTCCTGAGAATGTAATTGGAGAACATCTGAGATACGGTAGAGCAAAAGAATAATCAGACATCCCAAGTCTCCCGGATTTCCTGAAAGTCTCCCGCATTGTAATCGCGGCTTTCTAACGCCGGCAAATTATATACAATATCCTAGACATTGATTTTAAAACAAAAAAATCGATGTCCGGGAAATAAGTCAGGACCGCGTATCTTGCCAGTGCCAGAGAATGCCAATATGATCATCCTTCTGCAAAAGAACTGCTGAAGTTTGAAGCTGGTTTAGTTATACTATACAACCCAGCAAACATGGAGCTGGCGGACCACCGGCGGTTACAGCTGACAGTCCGCTAGCTTTTTGCTCATCGTTTAACGGGCGGTCCGCCTTCGGGAGTGTTGGCGAATGAGCGGTCTTCCGGCGGGTGAGCAGAGTTTTAGACAGAGGTCCTCTGGGAATCCTACGCACTCATACTGTTGTTCCAGTTAGTCCATCGGCTGCGTATACAGGCTATATCCTAGGCAAGGCTTATGTTCTAGATATCTATCTAATAAAACATATTTTAAAATATTTACAAATTTGGTTACAACAACATTCAAATACAAGACAAACACAGTTAAATTTATTTTAAAATTCAAAATTTAATTCAGTTCTCAAATATACATTAAAGAAAAAAGCTTGTCTTTTTTTACTTTAGACTATTTTTCAAGGTCTAAAACGCTGTTCACCTGCCGGTGGACCTCTTGGCTGGCAGTGGACCGCTGGTTAAATGATGAGCAAACCGCCTGGCAGACCACCAGCTCTGCCTCTGCTGGTCCGCCTGTGTCACGCCAGCTCTATGCTAGCTGAGAAGTATGTCAGTTCTGTCTAGCTTGCATGCTTTTGTGTATGACACTGAGCTACATGTAAATACTGTAGATACCGATTTCAACAGTAGCTAAAAGGTTACCTGGAAAAAGTCAATACTGTAGTAGTACAGTAGTACACAAAAAGGAGAAAAGAGATGCACATTTTTTTATAAAGTACATTTACATGTATTTCTGTAGCAGTGCTGCATTTCAACAGAAAATTCACATTTGCATGTTCATTTGAATATATATATACTGTACTTTAGTAAATTCAATAAAGTGTAAACTTGTTATTGTAATTCTATAATGCAATACTGATTTATGTGAAAATCAATCAAAGTTCAAAGATAAAATATCTTAATTTATGTAATGCTCACCGTTGTTAGTGTGTTTTAGGTCAGTGTGTTATGAGTGACAATGTGTGCTTTCCAATTGAACATTGTTGTCAGTGTTCGGGTTGACAAGCTTCTTTTGAGACATGTATGAAGTGTCTTGATGGTTTGAGTGTATTTTGAATGTGTGATTAGCTGTTTGGCCAAGATGAATGTTGTTAGTGTACACTGTCTTAATAGTTTTGAAAAGGTGGTTTCAGTATTGACCAATGCAGTTTAGCAATTGAAAATAGCTTTAATAGTGTAACTGTTATTTATTGTTAAATTACTGTAGTTGTATGTTAGGTGACTTATGTTTACTTATTATACATTTAAGTACTTTAAAATGTTAATATATTGTTACATTTGCATAACTTTCAATTAAAAAACTATAAGAGCCTTTCTTTAAAGTCATATTTCAAGAATCGTTTTAGGAATCGTTTCGGAATCCAAACAATACCCAACCCTACTTATTATGCAGGTCTTTTGACAGTTCTTTTCTGCTCCCCATGGCTCAGTATCCAGCTTGCTCAGTGCATCCATGTGAGAGCTAACAAACTCATTTACTATTTATACACTAATTGCAATTTAAAATGCCACAGGTATGGGAAATTATCCTTCAATTGCCATTTTTACCTGTGTGTGTCACCTTGTGTGTCTGTAACAATTCCAAACAGTCAAGGTATGTAAACGTTTTACCAGGGCCATTTGGGTAATTTTTGTTATCAGTATGGTTTACAAAAGTGCCATACAACTGTGAGATAATTAATAGCTTCATATGAGCACTATCCTTACATAAGACAGATTTTTTGCATGAACATTCTATTTGTCAAAATCAATGCAGAAATTTCACAATTTCTGCCAGGGTATGCAAACTAATGAGCACAAATTTAAACAGGGTGACTCTGATGCCCAAACAAAATAAGTCTTTACATTGTAGTACAATAACACAGTACAAAGCGGTATGAGGAAATACTGATTATACATAGGATTAAACTCTCAGACGATTACTTACAACTCCTTAACGTAGAAACAGACAATCGCTATCGGAGCTATCTTAGGTTTAACCTCCTCAGGACAAACACTCATAAGCATTCTTGTCGTGGTGCCAACCGGAGAATGAAATACAGTCAACTCAACAGAAACCAACAGGATTAAAGACCCACAATGACGCACACCACACTAACTAACACCAAATGTCTATATAGTCTACTTGAGTACAAACCACCAACCAGTGTATGGGATAATCAACTATAATCAACAAGGTCTTGTGCGTATTAGAGATAAATGAACACATTAACCATCATTTCCAGAAGGTGTTGTGCCAATCCCACAAAAGATACACATATCCATTTAACACAGTTTAATTTAGAGTCTTTATGCACAACATTCACATGTTCGTCCATGAATGTCATGATAATAACTTAGAGAGCTCAATGCGCTTCAGTTCCATGTGAATAGACTCTAACCCCCTGTTCAGACCATGTAGCCTCAATCAGAAGCGTGGGTTGGACAAATGGCAGAGAAAACATACTTTTTTAGGAAAACATAACTTTTAAAGAAAAAATACATATATTTATGGAGTATGAAAACTGCAGTTTCAGAAAATATTTGTGGTCACTCATTTTATCAATGACTTCACATATTTTTTTCACATTTTCACTCAACGGTACCGTAAAAGTGTCCTATGGTGTGACATTTAAAAAGTACAAAGAAATTATATTAAATAACATTAAAAATACTTGAGAGAATTGTTCACATTATTAAAACATTTTTTTGTTAAAGTGATAATTATTTTACATAAGAGTACAAATTAGAATAATTTTCACCATGAATAGATGAACTTGATAAACGTTTCCCTATGAATGTCAATAAAAGATTTTCGCCAACCTTACAAAACTGTTTGAAATTGTACCTATCTAGGAGGAGATATTATTGTAAATCCCCTAATGCCAAACTTGACTCTTTTTTAAAGATATTTTAAAAAAGGTATATTTTTCTGTTGTTTGATGTTTGTCATACCATATAGGACAAAATGTCACACCAAAGGACAAAGATTGTCATTGCATAAAAAGAGTCAGAATATATAGTGTTTATTGTAACAATTATAAAGGAGGACATTGGTTTTTATTTTTTAACAATATAAACTGTGCAAAACATAGCACACCAAAAGTAACATTGATACTTCTAGATTCATCAATAAGAAAAAATGTATGCATATAATACCTTTGAGAAATTCAGTAAAATGCCATTTCACAACAATACTGTGACATTGTCAAACTGCAAAATTAATCAGTTAAACAGTGACATGAAAATGAAATCCTTAAAAACATTGCATAACATTCATGAACTCCATTCCATCTAAAACATATTCTTAAGAGCAGTTTTTAATCATACTTGATACAATCATCTACAATGAAATTCTAGTTTTTAAAACATTAGTATAAGACTAAAACACATCAAGCAGCACGGTGCATTGGCTCCAGTTCAGATATGATTCTTTCTGTTCTAAAAAAGTTAAGTAGCATTATAAGTAGTTGCACTGTATTTATGTACTTTATATTTGTTCATAGTTGTTACATTATACATTGTAGTTGTTTTAGTAACACTTCAAAACATTTTATGTAGTCTCCAGAAAATGGCAATAAACATTAAAACGGAAGTCATTATAGAATTTAAAATCATCAAAATTTGTCAAAAAAGAATGAACAGTATTTTAACAAACTTTATTTATTTGTTTTAATAGCTTCTTAAGGAGATCTTGTCCTATTGTGTGACATCTGTGTCCTATGGCGTGACAGGCTAAAGTGTCACACCAAAGGACATTTCCTGTCACACCAAAGGACATTTGAGCTTTTGTGGCATTTTAATAACCATGCTAATGCTAGCTAAACTTTCATTAGCAATTGGCATGATAACATTTGCATCATATTACATAGTCCTATTTTAAAAATACAAATTTGAATAAAAAAATAAATTTAGCGGTGTCACACCAAAGGACAAAAAAATTAACTTCAGTGGTCTGAAATCATAGTTAAATATTTGAACAATTCTGAGAGAAATACTTACCATGTGCACTGCTCATGGGCTTCATAGGGGTCTTCATTCACATGACATTGAATGGGGTCTTTCAAGTAAATGTAGTTGTCCATGATATTGCCCAACTTAATATCAGGTTATTGCATAACACCAAAGGACATTTCTTTCCGTGACAAACGTAATGAAATTCCTACACTTTTAGAAATGTATATATAGGAAAAGTGATGGCCACTTAGTGAAATAAACACTTGCACAATTATGCCAGGAGTGTCCATTAAGATTTTTAAACATTATTTTATTTATTTATAAAAGTTAATATTTATGAAATAATTTTGTCTACATCACACCATAGGACGATTTTGAGATTTCGCTCAAAGTTGTAAAAAAAATAACTCTGGTATTGAAACAACAAATTCATGTAAAACAAGAAAATATTTACCATTTACAGTATTCTAAATGATGAAAATGTGAAATAAATTATTTATCTTCTGTGATGGTGAAAATTTTTGAATGGGATAGGGGCACTAATATGATAGCATAAAAATTGCTGTTTTTATAACACTATGAAGCCTTGACACAACATGAAACTTTGCTCGAGGTATCACCAGGGGCTGTACACTTGAACTCGAGCATTGAGAACATTGTTTGTGTACACAGAGTTTACTAAATACAAAGGTTATGTACAACTCATCTTAGCAGTTTGTGTTTCTGGTGGCTCCCATTTTGCCAGTAAAAAGTGTCGATCTTCGAATGCGAATGAACAGACTCCATAAAGAGGAAATGTCATGAAGTTGTAATTCCAATGAAAAGCATAACTTAGCCACTTAGTTCATGGCAATATCTATTCAAATAATAACAAGGGGGTTCATTCAATATATCAGTCTAAATAATCTAATCTTAGCTGACGTAAACTTTTGTGTGAAATTTTGTAACACTAGCAACAAATACCCACGCGAGACCTCACGTGACTTTTCCGCAGATTTTACCCACGTGTCTGTAAGGTTTATGTTAGTTATATTTTTTTGTCTGTGTGATATTTAATGGTTATTCTTTATGAGAATGCTTGTTTTACACTGCTCATTTTGTGTTTGTGGATTTGTTTTCTTGTTTAGTTCTCACAGCATATTCACGACATGAAAAAAACATGTTTCATAGCATACTCAACGGCATGGATGTGCAAATTAATGCCCGTAATCAAAGAGCGCCTGGTGTTTGTCATTTAACCTGAGGGGAGTAAAAGACTGTTTTGAGGAAGCGAAATTGGATGACCTGCTATGCTCTGCAGCCTAGAACTTGCCACTCTATGGTTGGTTCATAGGAAATGTCAATCACTTGAGTATTGGTGATAGTATAAATGATAACTTCACATTAATTAAATAAGCAGTTTCTTTTGAATCTGTTGGTACATGTCTCTTTCTAGACGCTACTGTTTCGTAAACAGCTCCATAGTCTTCCTGTTGGATTATGTCTTAATAACACTGAGCGTAGTGTCCAGAGGCAAAAGCAATGAATCTGAGACTACACATTCACTATATTTTAAAAAGTGAACAATCAATGCTTCAAAAAACACCTGAACAATGAACTTCATCTTGCAAAAAATTGGGGGATGGAACTTTGACTGCAAATATATAAAAATTGACTTTACTGTCCCAATACTTATGGAGGGTGCCTTCACTGATATCTCATTATGTCAATTTGTTCAGGGTCAATTGTATGCCTTGGTGAAATAAACTGGCAATGTCTTTGAGGGTTTGGCATTGAAGTGACACTGGTTTGTCTTTGAAGGACAGTCCCTTCACAGGAATGTCATTATAACCCTGATGGAACTGAAAGTTAGTCAAGGAATACAGTGTGACGTGTCCGCTGGGGGGAATGACCTCTCTGTCATCAACCTGACTTACTGAGAATGTGTGAGAAGACCGGGTATAGAGGTCTATTTATGGGACTCTGTCTGTACAAACCAGCTTGTCTTTGTCTACACTGTCACAATCTCTTAATAATTTACTACTTGAAACCTCTTCATTTGGTATCCATCCTAGTCTGATTTTGAATCACTGTCCATCTTTTCCACTCAAACTGGTAACCTTGTTTGACCAAATCTTATACTCTGTCATTAATATTCTACATTTATTTACACTACATAATCATTATTTTTTAGCTCAAATGATATTATGCTGTTCTGTAACAAGACCACTTATTAATCAATGTATAATTAGTATCTGTTTTCTACTAGCAGTATTCATTGTAGCTTATGCATATACAGACCTTTGAGTATTCAGCATTGATTTAAGAATAAAACCCCTTTTTACTGATTTGAGGCTTTGGAAAAAGGTGACGATGTGTTGTTAAACCTGGTAAACAATGTAACAATTTAGACAAATATTAACAATTGTAGAATAGCATGCAACAGCATAAACGCTCAGAAAAGAAGGTATGAGAATGTACCTTAAAATGGTACAAAGGGGTTGTACCTTACTGAAGTACGAATATTATAGTCTTCAGCATGGGTCCTTATTTTTAACATTGATATCTGTACCGCATAATGGGACACTGATTTTATTAACCCTGAGGGACAACACTGTATTTAAAGGTAAACTGGTCACATGCGTACACGCAAAGTTACAAAAGGGATCATTGCGGCTCTAAATATGAACAGATTTACCCTGTTCCAAACTGTTGTCCTGCATTTTGAATAGTGTTCAAAGTTTAAATTCCCTGAAACTACTGAGGTGAAATCAGTTTTATATTAGATATTCAACAGACTTCACATTCGTACCTCCGTTAAGGCTACGCGTCATATTTAGGGACCGGGGTAAAAGAGTAATCAGCTTGAATACAAAATACCCTAGCTGTATCAATATTATGGTCAAAATTTAATTTAGAAACTTCAAACTTGATGTACATTCTTCTAAGAGTAGCTGACCAAGTTTTCCAGACTTTGGTTTGGTGAAACAATTTGATATTGATTGGTCAATAGCCAATAATTCTATGAAAACACACATTTCAGTGTTTCTACACTATCTTTGTCAAATATGAAGATAGAATCTTCAAACTTAATGTACAATTGTCTAAGAGTAGCTGTCCAAGTTGTCCAACTTTTGGTTGGGTGAAAAAGTTAGGTATTGATTGATCAATAGCCAATAAAACAATGAAAACACAAATTTTTCAGTGTTTCTTCAATATCTCAGTCAGAATTAAAGGAAGAAACTCCAAACTTGACATACATTCTTCAGAGAGGAGCTGGTTAAGTTGTCCAACTTTTGTTTTGGTGAAAAAGTTATGTATTGATTGTTCAATAGCCAATAAATCAATGAAAAAAACACATTTTTCATTGTTTCTTCAATTTCTTTGTCAAAAATGAAAATGGAAACTTCAAACTTGATGTAACTTATTCTAAGAGGAGCTGACCAAGTTGTCCAATCTTTGGTTTGGTGAAAAAATTAGATATTTCTTGATCAATAGCCAATAAATCAATGAAAACACATATCTATAATGAACATAGAGGGCCCTATCTTGCACCCGGCGCAACGCAGCGCAAAGTCTGAACACAAGTGTCTTTGCTAGTTTAAGACCGACGCAGTTGTCAATTACCCGTCAGACGCCCACTTTGTTTAAATAGCAAATGTACCTGCGCCCATATTTGCGCCCATGGGAGTGCTGGTCTAAGAGGGAGGTGTGTTCAGGATAATTCTGGGTGTATTGCTATCTTGAGGCATCAGAAAGTGATCACGCCATTGACAAACAAAAACCTGGTCTAAAGTCAATGGCACAGCACGTCATAGTTATTTTAACAGCAAATTAGTCAAATACACCTATGGCATAGGCACAGCGCATGCACACTTTGCTTGTTGCACACACACGGAAGCGCAACAGCACAAGAACATGCAAAAGATTACAAATAAAAATATTACGGTGCAAATCCGCCGTCATAATAGCAATGCGCGAAAGGTACAAACGCACCTGGCTCTTGGTTGGTTTACTGCATGTTACGCCCAAAACACACCCATGAATTAATGAAGACCCTTAGCACAACCCTTTTAGACCATGCGCCTGGCGCATGGACCCTTCTATCCACTGTCAAACTAGCAAAAGTGGATTTGGACACGCCCAAAGCGCATTTGCGCCATGCGCTTCACGCCACACGCTTAGATAATTAAAATAGGGCCCAGAATCTTCAAACTTGATGTACTATCTCCTGAGAGGAGCTGACCAAGTCTTGCAATGCTTTGCTGTTGAAATGACACCCCGCCATGTGTGCTAGCGCTGTTAGGATCAGGCTCAGAAATAAAAAAAAGGATCCAAACGCAGAAATGGTGAGTACAAAAATGATGTAATTTATTGAATAGTAGAGGAATGGATGTTCTTAGAATGGTAGGGGTTAAGCAGGCCGGTTCCTAGAGAGCCAGTCTGATGGTTAAAGATCACTGGCGGAATGCTAGAGAGCCAGGTAGGAATAATTAGAAGAATGGTCAGGTATCCAGGTGTTACAGGCAGGTGTACAGGAGATTATGGTCAGGTAGACTATCGTCACAGGAATGAACTGGAGATAGAGACATGGAGAACTGGAGTTTGAACAAATAATATGTTGTAACCATAAGGGCATAGTACTCAGACTAGAAACAGCAAAATGTTCAAAATAACAAAAAGCACAATTTAATAAAATAAATAATCCGGCCAGGACTGATCATGTCATCTCCCTTATAAAGGGAGAGCAGCAATCAGTCCAGGTGTGGCAGATCAGCAGGTGCAGGTGATGATTAGGGCTGGGGACTGGTGCTCAGGGATGGGTGCCTTCGTGGTGTGTAGGGAACTGGTGACTTGTGGGACTGGAACAGACATACGAACACAAAACAAACCAGACACAACGGATACCAGAATAGCGGGAAGGCACACAAAAGGAGAGGGGCAGACAATGTTTTTGGGGGTGTTCTCTCTCTCTCTCTCTCTCTCTCTCTCTCTCTCTCTCTCTCTCTCTCATTAATCCATGTGTCTGTTGCATTGCCTCTATGAAAAAGCATCACTTAAACTTGGTTCTTCTGACCCGAGGACAGAGGGAAGTCGGCGAGTGAGCCTGTTTATCTCAGCCACGTGTTCTTCTGACCCGCGGACAGCGGGAGTGAAGGCAATGGATGGGAAGGCAGCGGGAAAGCTACGGAAACATCACTGAAACTCTGTTGCGGGTCCTTCTGTTCTGAGGACAGCGGGAGGCTTTCGAACGGAAGGCGGTTGTGAGTTGGTTCAACCCTGTTGACATTCCAAGGGTTAATAATGATCATAGACACATCAATCTTCATGCATGCTTTTTAGCTATTCTACTTCGTTTGGTCCTAAATGTTTTCATAGTATAATTGTTACGTCCTTTTGTTTAGAGGCCTTGGCCTTGGGTGTCTTGAGGAATAACTAGCGCACCAATCTTGCACACAAATTTTTTTTTGTTACAGCCTGATTGCAAAACAGATGAAATGCATTGGAAAGACAAAGAGGGTCCAGGGTGCTCAGGGAGTTCAATCAGCAGTTTTGAAGGTGCTCTTTGGGGTTGGGACTTCAATGGGTATTAGAAAGTAGGAAATCCAAGGCACTCTTCTTAAAATTATAAAAAGCCTTTTATATTGCTGGCTATATCATAATAGAACATTTTAAAAATATATGGGAAGAAGCTACCCACGCGTAGCGGCACAAACAGCCTTCTTCAGGGTATGCTCCCCAAACAAACAAACAGTTCCCCCTCTAATTTTCTATGCACTAATTAGAGACACCTAAGTGACATGGTAAGTAACCACATGAAGCATGCCAAACAGATCCACTAGGTGGCTGGCTGTAAATATTCATACGCAACAAACAAACGAGACAGTCCACTGTTAGGCCATATATCATAAATATCCACATACAGAGTCCACTAGGTGGCTACATTGTGAATTAAGCCCAAACAAATACATATATAAAGAAAATTATCACAAGAAAGGACTGAAATCTATTTCTTCATTAAGTCCTGGGTACACTGTGGCCTGTAAATCATATATATAAAATATTTCTCTTTGTAAGAGTAACTTTAATTGATTGCCATCCCGAACATTCTTTCTGATTGTTTCTAAACCCTCAACTATTAGACCATCTGGATTGTTGTTGTGGGCATTTTGCCATAGGGTAATCCAAATTGCCTTTTCTAATGGTATTTTTATGCTCAGATACTCTATGTTTGAGACGTCTCTTGGTCCGACCTATATAAAAGCATCCACATTTACATGATAACCTGTATAGTAGTGTTACAGTTAATAAATGCTTTTATGTTATGCATCTTATTGGTTTTAAAATCACAAAATTGTTTACATTCTCTCTTTAAACAAATTTTTGGAGGTGCAGAGAACACTTCTGTAAGTACAGGGTCACTCTTGATTAGATTCCAATTTGAGTATATAATCCTTTTTATGGAATTGGCCAAAGAGCTATACTTTGTAACAAAATAAGTCTGATTTTGATCAGAAGATTGTTCTTTCTTTTTCTGGAGTAGCTCTGATCGAGGCATGGACTGGGCTTTCTTGTAAGCATTATGTATAATTTCTGTGTGATAGCCCCTTTGTGAAAAACGATTAGACATGACTTTAGCTTGCACTTCATATTCACTGTCGGTATCACAAATACGTCTAAGACGTTGGAACTGGCCAAAAGGTATATTATTTTTGAGCCAATTTAAATTGGAAGCTGTCCGCTTTTAGCATAGTGTTTCAGTTGTTTTACGATACACAGTAGTGTGGATCTTCCCATCTTTACCATTAGAGATGGTTAACTCTAAAAAGTTAATGGTCATTTTGGAAAATTCCATCCACAGTTTTACATTCCTGTCATTTTTGTTCAAGTGATCATAAAACTGTAACAGTTCTTCATGAGAGCCACCCCATATCAAGAAAATATCATCTATATACCTCCCCCACCATTTTATCTGAATGTACAATAGGTCTTGAAAAAGGAAAACATTGTTTTTAAGTGTCCATTCAGTGAGCTGAGTAATAAATTCAGAGGGAGGCAAAGAGTCTATTCATTAGAAAATGTTGTAACGCTTTCAGTCCATCATCATGAGCAATATTAGTATAGAGGGACTCCACATCTAATGTAACTAAGAAACAGTTTTCTGGAACTCTCATATCACTTAGGACCTTCAACACATGAGTATTATCCTGTATATATGATGGAAGCTGTTGAGCCAGTGGCTTGATGTGGAAGTCTATAAATTGTGAGGCTGGCTCTGTAAGAGAACACTTGGACGATATAATAGGCCTGCCTGGAGCAGATTCAAGGGACTTATGGACCTTTGGGAGCATATAGAAGGTGGGTATTCTAGGATGTTGACATAGAAGATAATCGTGCTCCTGTTTAGAAATCCACCCAGCAGCATTTGCTGTGAGCAAAAGTTCTTTTAGTTGCTCTTTTGTGTTGTCTATTGGATTGGACAATGGCCGTTGATAATATTCTTGATTGTTCAATTGCCGTAAGGCTTCTTCAACCTATCAGTCTTTGTCCCTTACCACAACAGCTCCCCCTTGAAATTCATTATTTTCTTCAAAATTTTGTGAACAATACCCCAATGAAAATTGTCATTGTTTGACATCTATGCAAAGTGATTAAAAAGACAAAACAATAAAAGCTTTTACAGCCTTTGCCATGACACAAAAAATATAGCTCACGTGGATCCTCTTTCCACTGATGATCCTTGAGATGTTTCAACAACTTCATTGAAGTCAACCTGTGGTAACTCCAGTAGATTGGACATGATTTGGAAAAGCACACACCTGCCTATATAAGGTCCCACATTTCCAGAAACCACCTGTGCTGTTGATCTGGTCATCACTCACCTTGTTCCTCTCCAGCCACCCGGACCTCACGTCTCCTGAGCCTTTGGTCATCACCTACCTGGTCTCTACACACCTGGTCTCCGCTCTCCTGGTTCCAGGCTTTACATCTGGTCATCCTAACTGATTAGATTATTCCTGAACTATTATCCAAAATATTATTGTTATCACTCACCTCGTGTTCATCTGCATTTGTGTTCACCCTCGGTTCCTAGCCTCGATCCTGACAAACACAAATGAAGCCAGTAACATACAAAGCCATGCATGAGATAGCACCTTCTTATATCTGTGACTTAGTCAGCCTGTACGCACCTTCCCGTTCCCTTCGGTCAACAGACTCGCTCACACTTCAGCAGCCTCCATGTAGATTAAAATCTATGGGAGAGAGAGCTTTCTCTGTTGCTGCACCCAGGTTATGGAATGCACTTCCACTCACTATTAGAAA
>JACXGM010027646.1:0-14399 GCA_016801145.1 Umbra pygmaea | reverse complement strand
TTTTTTATATGCCTGTTTCTGCTGACAAAGAAGATGAATATTTACCATGATTTCGGCTTGTTCGAGGGCATTCCGCCTGCCGTATATTCTACAGAAGCTACACTCGCGTTCTGTCTTGGGCATTCCTCCTGTCGAATTCTATAGTAGCTACTGTAGATTGCACCCAGATTTACATAAAAGCCCACCCAAATAGTACAGTAGGCTATATGAATCAAACAGCATTCCAGGTTTGAATTTAATGTATTCAGCAGTGTCGCAAAGGCGCAGCTTTCTGGACGTTGTCTATTCAAATACACCGGTATGGCGGTATATAAAAAATTCATATCATGACGAAAATAAATACCGGTATTCGGTGTGAACCGATATACCGCCCAGCACTACTTGAATGCTTTAAAAATAGTATTTTAAAAATCAACCCTTACAAATGGGAAATGGCACGTTTTCCTATAATGGCACGTTTTCTCATATAAGAGTCAGACTTGTAGTCGGAAGGTTGCTGGTTCAATTCCCATCTGTGCCAAATGTCCTGGTGTCATTGGGCAAGCACTTTACCCTAAATTGCTCTGGGGGAATGTCCCTGTATTTACTGTAAAATGTAGGGCCTTACTACTGTCACTGTTCATGAGTCCACCATCAGGAGAACACTGAACAACAATGGTGCGCATAGCAGGGTTGCAAAGAGAAAGCTACTTCTCTCCAAAAAGAACATTGCTGCCCATCTGCAGTTTGCTGAAGACCATGTCGACAAGCCAGAAGGCCATTGGCAAAATAATTGTGGACGGATGAGACCAAAATATAAATTTGTGGATTAAAAGAGATATGTTATGTTTAGTGAAAGGAAAACACTGCATTTAAGCATAAGAACCTTATTCCATCTATGAAAAATTGTGGTGGTAGTATCATGGTTTAGAACTGTTTTGCAGCATCTGGGCCAGGATGGCTTGCTATCATTGATGGAACAATTCATTCTAAATTATACCAGCAAACTCTAAAGGAAAATGTCAGAACAAATGTTTAGTTGCAGTTCTTGCTGCGTATTGGGGTCACACCAGATACTGAACGCAAAGGTTCACATACTTTTGCCATTCACAGATATGTAATAATAGATCATTTTCCTCAATTCATAAATTACCAAGTATAAAGTTTTAGTCTCATTTGTTTAATTGGGTTCTTTTTATCTACCTTTAGGACTTATGTGAGAAGCTGAAGATGTTTTAGGTCATATTTATGCAGCAATGTAAAACATTCTACAGGGTTCACAAACTTTTGAGCACCCCTGTATCTCTGTCTTCATTCATAACATTACCATGTGTCAGTCTGCCTGTCCAGACAGCAAGTTGATGAGTCATTAACAACACCAACCTAACTGATTTGGGATTTTATTAGACGTGTTGTTTTATGATTTTCTCATGAGTTCTTTGTTTTTTTACTACCATCCCCAGAGGAAGGATAATAAACCTAAAATAAGCATAAACTTTTAACATATTGTTTGGCCTGGCAGACACAGACACCATTCATTAAGTATGGGAATGAGACAGAGACTCAATTTACATAAGACCTCACAATATCTGGTTCACTGGTGCACAGTTCTGCCTCGCTGTGTTAACTTGAGCTTTGTAACTTCCAAATGCTTATTGACATTCCTTATGGAAGCGTTAGGTTACTATGCCTTGCTAAGAAATGAGCGGCTATGATGCGTAGCAACATACTGCAAAATGTAGCTGTTAGGTTTATGTTGTCAGGCCAGCTACTCAAAATGTGTAAAAATACTGTTCTGAAATGAGGACTGAGGAGTTCCAATAGGTCATTCATAGTGTGATGTTCCAGTCCTGTAATCTTCAACCTTCAGATGGTCCAATAAAGGTTTTTAAAAATATATATTCAAACTCAATCAGCATGACAGAGTGATCTGAAACCTTCTCCTCGTCAACACTGTCACTGTTTTTTGGGGGGATTAAGTAACTTTTCATGGCAAAGAGGGACTTCGCAATTCATCTGATCACTCTTCGTGACAGTGTATCTGGAGTATATGCAAATTGCCATCATCAACACTGAGGCAGCAGACTTTGTGAAAATTGGTTTTTGTGTCATTCTCAACTTTTGACCACGACTGTAGTCCGACACCGGAGCGCCTCACCTGGCGACTTCCCAACTGTTCTAAATACCCTCTAAATATGATACCTGTCTACGTCTTTGATTCCTACTGTTGTGTCCATTCAACTTATTTAAAATTACTTTTAAAAGCATGATACAAAATAAAACTGGAAAATTATACAGAATTCATACCAGTTATATAGTGTATGATGTGAAAGTCATTTGTAACATCCACTCTGTTGCATCTCTTACGTAAGTTTTTCGTTCCCCTCCAGAGTCCCAGGTGGCGTCTGTGATCCTGGTGAGCCTGGTTCCTCTGGTTATTCTGGCCGTGCTGGTCATTACCTCTTTCTACTGGTACCGCATCTACCACCAGCGGCACTCCGGCTCCAAGCGCAAGAAGACACCGCTCGACTTCAGCGATGCCCGCGCCATCATCATGGACGACGGAGGCTCGGACAGCAGTTCCACGCATGCCAACAACCTCAACCACAACACAGAGCTCCTCCCCATCGAGCTGGATGCCCAGGTGGGCAAGGGTCGCTTCGCCGAGGTCTACAAGGCAAAGCTGAAGCAGGGCGCCACAGGAGCCGGCGAGCCCTTTGAGACCGTCGCCGTCAAGATTTTCGCAGACGAGGAATACGCCTCATGGAAGAACGAGAAGGAAATATTCTCGGACGCCGACCTGCGCCACGAGAACGTGCTGCACTTCCTGACAGCCGAGGAACGCAAGGTGGAGAAACAGTACTGGTTAATCACAGCCTACCATCCCATGGGCAACCTTCAGGAGTACCTGACACGCAACATCATCAGCTGGAACGACCTGTGGGTGTTGGGCGGGTCGCTGGCGAGGGGCGTGGCCCACCTGCATAGCGACCACACACTGTGTGGACGCTACAAAGTTCCCATTGTTCACCGGGACATCAAGAGCTCCAACATCCTGGTCAGAGGGGACCTCTCCTGCGTCCTGTGTGACTTTGGCCTGGGCCTTCGTCTGGACAACTCTTTGTCAGTGGACGAGCTAGCCAATAGCGGACAGGTACATATTCTGCTTATCACCGGTCTTCTTAGGGTGTGTTAGCAATGGCACCATATTCCATATGGTAAATGCACATTGGATGGTGTTTGACTTTATTTGACAATGACGATGTGCATGATTTTGCTGAAAAATTGAATTTTATACTGTAAGTGGACTAACTAACCAACAGTGAACCGATACACATTCTGTATCTTTTCTGCATATTAGTAAAATTCAAAAAATACTGCTATTCATTTTGTTTGATACATGTGATCAGCAGTGAATGCTGAATGCTGATGGGGTACCTATTAAGCTGTTCAGCTTTTTGTTCTTGGAAATAATAATTTACTTTGCTATTAAACAAAGTATTTGTTGGTATAGGACATAGTCAGATGTTATGACATTAGTAATTTTGTAGAAGCACAGATATTTCCTTAGTTGATGTTGTATTAGGACATTTACAATTGTGTTGATGTGATAAATAGTTATTGTGATGAGCTGCTTTGCTGTTGCATGCTTGTTGTTTGATAATGACTGTCATCTAGTAATGCCTCATAATTCAGTGGGCGGTGAAACAGGAGGAACTTATTTGACCAGCATGTCCGTCATTATTGTATTTCAGTTGCCATGTATGAAATTCCCCTAGAGGGCAAGATTGAAGACTAAAGCCCTTTCTGCTATATGTCTTCCAAAAAACATAAATTACGTTTTAACATCAAAATGTACATTCGGATCCAATAGCATTTACTGGAATGGATTATGACAGAAGCTATTAAAACAGAGCAGTATTTAAATAATCTAATAGTAAAATAATTGATCACTTACATGTTCTTCTCCTGCCCGACAGGTTGGGACTGCCAGGTACATGGCCCCTGAGGTGTTGGAGTCGAGGATCAACCTGGATAACATCGAGTCATTCAAACAAACAGACGTCTACTCCATGGCCCTGGTACTGTGGGAGATCACCTCCAGGTGCAACGCCATTGGAGGTAAAGTAACAGCAACCGACCAATCACGCAAATTAGATTTACACAGTAGCCAATTGATATGCAGGAGCTGAGTAGCATGTTGATTGGTTTTAAAGAGAAAATCAGCACTTTGAACAATGAAAAGCAATCTTCCTAACACATTTGTTGAAGAATGGGTCTACAGACAGACCTCAAACAACTCAAAATAGCAGTTTGAACATTGGAGTTAAATAAAATGGTATTTTTGGATCTGCTTGGTCAAAGTCATCCAAGTACCCTTCACTGCAGTGTGTAATTCGGGGTCTGCCTCAATGTGGGTGGAGTCAAACGTCTATGCAGTGTGCTGTACAAGGGTTCTTGTTTTGGAGCTGGGCTCAATGTGGTCGGAGTCAAATGTTTGACTCCTCCCACGTTTGACCCAACCCACCATTTCTTTACAATCAGCACATGCGTTGTAATGGCTAAGGTTAGGATTAGGAGATGGTAAGGGCACACTGCATAGACGTTTGACTCCTCCCACATTGAGGCACACCCCAAATTGCACACTGCAGTTAAGGGCTTCTCAAGTCATCCCCTGATGCATTAATGAATGGATTTAGCTTTTTAGTATTTTATTACAATTGATCAATAAATACATACCATGAATTAATTATATTCCTCAAACCAGCAGATTGCTTTATGAGTAATTACTCTGCAGTATGAGGTCTATCTTTAAAGGTGATTATGCTTGTTGCTCTGCCACAGTTGTGGTCAATAGTTAAAACATATTTCTGAAAATCCTTATCCCTTTAATGTCCTTGCTGCAAAAAACCCATTGTGTGCTCTACCAAACGGTTGAGTCGAACATTAAAGGGTTAAGGACCTTTCTCAAACATATATTTACGTAAACTGTTGCAAGTTTTTATCTCATCATTATTGCTAGTTTTAACTGTGTCGGGATCACTTGTAATGAACTTTGTCACAACTGTGACTTTCACTAAAATATCGTCTAGGCAGCATGTTAGTCACAATTCTCCACCCTTTTACTGAAGTGTGTCTTTTGACACTTCTCGTTTTGTAAAACCGTGTGGAAAACCATTTCAGTTACGGGAACAGCATTCCTTCAACACTTGGACACTTCTTCTTGTTTGCAATCTCTTTTACCTAGCCAAAAAAATAGGCACCTAAAACAAGGTGATCATGCACTGAACATCCTACAGCAAGCTAAAGGGTTATAAATCATGTGACGTTGTAACACCCACCCCAGAGGGCTGGAGTAAACAGAGACTGAAAAAGGACTGCATAGATATATTAGTTTAATTCATGTTTATTGTGCATTTTTGCTATCAGTGTGTTGTGTATGTCCCTTAAAGTTTGTGTGACACCTCTCTCTAGTGAGTATTGCTATGATAGGGTTATGTTAGTCTAGTGTCTTGTAGATCTGATTTATGATTGCGTTCAGCTGTGATCAATTAGTTAGTATGCTTTTTGAATGTAACACTGGCCAAACTAGAGAGAGGGATCGGGCATTGATGATAATCTGTTGCTGTTGTTCATTTTGTGAGTTCTCCAGACATGCTTCTTCTATGTACTTTCTACCTCGTGTCCTCGCCACGTAATTAGTGTTGTAAGTAGATCTTGTCATGTATTGTTGTATATAGCGTTCTAGTATATATACATATTATTCTGCGTCCACGTCACGTTAAGGGCGTGAGTATATTATGTAAATGTAGAACCACGAAATGTTATTGATTATTAAAACTGCAAAACACCATCTTGGTTCGGTTTCCCTCCTTCACTCCACAATACACATCATGACAGTTTTTTTTTATGTGCCTTGTGTGATCCTGTTTGGAAATTGTGTCAGAACATTGATTGAACGGTAGTTGGTGCTTGCCTGCTTACAGTGAGACCATTTCCTGTTTTCCCTGTGGCCTCTAACTGCCTCTTTAACATCCTCAATGCTATAATGCAGCACCAAACTCCTTATAAACAGCAGAAATATTTGGCCTCTGACTCTGATCGGCCAGGGGTGGCAAAGACTATGTGTGCCCCATGGGTACAGCACTGAAAAGAATATAGTCAATTTTCTATTTTGCAAGGATGGCACAATGTACACACATTAAACATACTATATGCAGTAAATAGAGGATTCATATTCATTCTGGACAGGATAGAATGTGTTTAGATATGAGGGAATAGAGTTAAGAAACAGTAGGGATACACTATCCAGGAAATTTGCACATGCTGCCCCCATTTGGCAGAAGCCAGTAGAAAGTGCTATACTGCCACGCCTTGGCTGTTTGTCAGGTGCAACCAATTTGGTCCATTGCTAATGATAACGTGTGCAGCAAAGTCCATAGAGTAATTCTTGCAGTCAGGACGATAGCTAAGTACATTTTCTTTTTCAAAAGTGTTATTTTCTCCTTTCGACACTGTCAGAGTAATGTTATCCTTGCATAACATTGAATGTCTCTCACAATTGAAAACTTTTAAATGGATAAAGCTGTGTGGTGACCAGCGTTTGTTTCCTGGTCGCAGCATTTCAACCGTGCCCAAGGGCTCATCATGGGCAGGCACAAATGGGTACAGTGCTGCCCGGAGTGTATGGGTAGGGAGTTGGATGCAGGTACTTTGTCACGTCACTCTCTGGCAACTCCTTTAGTGCATGTTCAGACGTGTGAATTCGATCATTGCGTAAGGGGAATTGAACATTAAAAAAGGTTGAAGCCTTTACTAATTATGTCCTTGTGAAAACACATTACTCTCTACTTGAGTCCTTCATCCATCTCTATGGACTGCCCAAGCTGAAATGGGCTTTTGTCTCCTAGAGGCCTCTATCCATCTCCGAACAGGGCTCTGTGATGTCTTGAGTTAAAACGAGGAGCCAAGCGCAGGAACTCGTGTTTAATATTTATTCGGCCTGGAACACCACTGCACAAATTTGCATACAGAAATATTGCAGCGAGTTACACAGTCCATAAATATAAAGGAATACAATAATACAGAGCCAGGTAACACACAGGAGTATACTGGCGATTGGTCTGTCACACTGAAGTACACTATCTTCATAAACACAAAATATGTGTAGGGTAAAGCTACTACACAATGGTGTAAAACTCTTCACACAGGCAAATAATCTCCCACAGCTCACTCAAGGACTGCTTTATATCTGTGGGAGTATAACACAGGTGGTACAAATTTGAGTAATGAGGGAGCTGTAATTACCTCAGTGGTTTCAATAGACAGGGGATGCCAAGCGCCAGATCCCAGACGCGCCAGCAAGGGGTGCTCCAGGCTCAGAAACTATGACAGTACCCCCCTCTGACGCACAGGTCTCACAGCGCAGGGCGATCCGGCTGGGGCAGATGAAACTCGTGCAGGAGATTGGGGTCCAACACATCTCGGGCAGGGACCCAGCATTGCTCCTCCGGGCCATACCCCTCCAAATCTACGAGGTACTGAAGGCCACCCCGCCGCCATCTCGAATTGATGATGGCACGCACAGTGTAGGCCTGCCCACCCTCAATCTCCAACGGGGGAAGGGGGGTCTACAGCACCCTGACCTCATGGAGAGGGGCATCCACCATTGGCCTGAGGAAAGACACATGGAAAACGGGGTGAATACGCATGGTTGTTGGTGCCAGGCGGGCCGGTCTGAGTGTTTCACAATCTGCTCAGTTACTGGGATTTTCACACACAACAATTTCTAGGGTTTACAAAGAATGGTGTGAAAAAGTAAAAACATCCAGTATGCGGCAGTCCTGTGGGCAAAAATGTCTTGTTGATGCTAGAGGTCAGAGGAGAATGGGCCGACTGCTTCAAGCTGATAGAAGGGCAACTTTGACTGAAATAACCACTCGTTACAACCGAGGTATGCAGCAAAGCATTTGTGAAGCCACAACACGCACAACCTTGAGGCGGATGGGCTACAACAGCAGAAGACCCCACCGGGTACCAATCATCTCCACTACAAATAGGAAAAAGAGGCTACAATTTGCAAGAGCTCACCAAAATTGGACAGTTGATGACTGGAAAAATGTTGCCTGGTCTGATGAGTCTCGATTTTGTTGAGACAGAATTTGGCGTAAACAGAATGAGAACATGGATCCATCATGCCTTGTTACCACTGTGCAGGCTGGTGGTGGTGGTGTAATGGTTTGGGGGATGTTTTCTTGGCACACTTTAGGCCCCTTAGTGCCAATTGGGCATTGTTTAAATGCCACAGCCTACCTGAGCATTGTTTCTGACCATGTTCATCCCTTTATGGCCACCATGTACCCATCCTCTGGTGGCTACTTCCAGCAGGATAATGCACTATGTCACAAAGCTCGAATCATTTCAAATTGGTTTCTTGAACATGACAATGAGTTTACTGTACTAAAATGGCCCCCACAGTCACCAGATCTCAACCCAATAGAGCATCTTTGGAATGTGGTGGAATGGGAGCTTCGTGCCCTCGATGAGCATCCCACAAATCTCCATCAACTGCAAGATGCTATCCTATCAATATGGGCCAACATTTATAAAGAATGCTTTCAGCACCTTGTTGAATCAATGCCACGTAGAATTAAGGCAGTTCTGAAGGCGAAAGGGGGTCAAACACTGTATTTGTATGGTGTTCGTAATACTCCTTTAGGTGAGTGTATATGCTAATTAGGAAGGAGGAGGATTATTAGGTGGCCATGATTAAAATACGGCCTAGTTGGGAATTCAGCCCCTACTCTTACGGTAATGTGTGATGGGATTTTTAATGACCACAGAGAGCCAGGACACCTGTTTAACATCCCATCTGAAAGACGGCACCCTATGCAGGACAGATGTCCCCATCACTACCCTGGGGCATTTGGAATGATCTTTAGACCAGGGGGAAGAGTGCCCCCTAGTTGCCCTCCAACACCACTTCCAGCAGCATTGGTCTCCCTTCCAGGGACTAACCAGGCCCAACCCTGCTTAGCTTTAGAAGCAAACCAGCAGTGGAATACAGGGCGCTATTCTACTGGCATACTAGGGCAGTGACACCAAATTCCACAACGAGTAGGAAAGAGATGATAAGAATGTCAGCCCATCTGTGCTTTCTAGAGGATTTAGCAACTAAGGTACTTTGAAATATGTAAAATATGCTCGTTTTTTTCCTTTTCTGTTGCAGTACATTTTTCTACATGAATGTATAAATACAAGACGGCATGGGATTTAAACAATAGCCTGGAATTAAAGCATAGTTCTGTATGCAATACAAATTCATTATGGGAAACAGGTCATTTATCTATTGCCACACAGCAAATAATTTGTGTGACCAAATCATGTTTTTGCACCAGTAACTAAAAGGTTTTGTAGCACAAGTGCCACCAGTGGAAAAGGTTAGTGTAGTGCCATGCTGAACATAGCCAGTGTCTTACTAGACTAGAAAGCTTATTTGTTTATTTGTAATGCTGAGTTGTATGGGGTTGCAGAACCATTATTGGAAGAAGTGTCTAATAAATTATGTTTTTTTTTTGGTTCTATAGAGCAAAGCATTTAGCTGAGAAATCATAAACCACATGTAAGGTCAAGTTTTGATGTTTGTTCATTCTCATTCAGTTTTCCCACCAGTCATTGTTTTTTTAAATAAGTTCAGTCTTACTGGGCATTTTACTCTTTTTTTTTTTTAACAGTTTCAGCTTCGAGGCAGTAGACATTCTTTACAGACCCACGCCAGACACTCTCCTCAGGTCCTCGTGATCTAGGGCAGAGTCTACTCTCTTTCCCTCGCACGCTCTGTCTCATTCTGGCACTCCCTCCCTCTCTCACTTTTCTCCCTCAAGTATCCTGTGCTAAAGTCTATACAATAAATTTGCTAAAGCCTGTACAGTGAATTCCCCCCCCCCCAAAACATGGCCTGCATCCACAGCCTCCCCCTTTTCCTGCTGGCCCTGTAGACAGACGATGGGGAGAGTCTATTGGATTTACAGTCGAGAGGAAACAGGGCGTCGTCCCAGGCCTGGCTAGCAATTGGACTGTTGGGGAGAGAAACAGCTGGAATAATCCAGTTGTTTTGGTTTAGTCTGGTTTTTCCCAGGCAGCCTTACTTGGAACCTGTCCCGATACAAGTGAAGGGGTGAAATGTGTACAGCATTAGGGCATCCCAGAGAGACTTTCCTGTGTTGAAAGATTAAATCGCTGTTGGAATTTTGCTTTTATGCCACCTTACAGCAAGAATCTGACTTATTTAATGTTATCATTTACTGATGCTATAGTGACCGTTTTTTGGGGGAAAAAGACCAGCTTTCGAGCTAATTTACTATGGGCACCAGTTCTTTTAGCTTACTTAATGTTCAACTAGCAAGCTCTCAGGTGGGATTTCTGTGCCCGGCACTGGGTTTTAATGCTCCCATTAACTCCACACACTTGCTGCACTGGCTCAACTTGCTATTCAAGTTCAACCAACACGCTCAATACAAAATATTTTACTCTAGTTAGACATTCTGTGTATTTGTGACATTTGGAACTATTCCAACTCCATAAATAACCCCCTGTGGGTAAAATATTTGCAGAGGTAGAATGACTAACTCAACAGTCATGGGCAAGTAATTTATGATGGTCTCTCTTTCAGGTTTGAGTCACACAACCGTCAGCAAAACTGTCACAAACACATCATAATTTTTCACTCAACTCTACATGCTAGAACCTCAGCTCTATCAGTCAATCTCGCTAGTGTAAAACTTTGTTCAGCCACAAATACACACACGCCTGATGGACATAAGCACACACAGACACACACACACTCTGTTTGCCACACATTGCGACGGAAACATTTCACTGCTTCATCACTATAATGACTGGGTAGGTGAAGTCGCCTGGGCTGTCTACCTCAGACGCCACCTGCCTCAGTGCCTCAGCAGACAGATGTCAGAACAGCTTCGTCTCATTGCCTTTCCTGGCGGTGAGCCACGACATCAAGCCAGTCAGCCGGACACTTTGTCAAAGTCTCTGGGGGGCTTTCATATTATCTGTCACGAGTTCGGAACGCGCCAGTGTGTTACCTGGGCCAGACTCATCCTCAGACAGGACAAGCCGAAGCCATCACCATGGAAAAAATATGAGGGCGAAAAATGGAAGACGCCAACCTCCCCCTGGTGACAGAAGTTTGTGTTTTAATCTCAGCCCCCACTTGTCCACACCGCCACTAACTTTCTGTGCTGTGGAAAAAATAAATGTCTTTTTTTAAATGAGAAAAAACCCAGAGAGAAAGACAGTCAGACAGGATCCCACCTCTTTTCTCCAAACGTCTTGCTTTCCCCGTATAATTTGCAAGGCTGAAATTAGGAGCGGGAAAGACGGGAAGGCATTCCTCTTGGGGAGGAATGGGACAAGGTTGACCGTTTCATTGTTGGAAAAATGCCTTCACCTCCCTGAGGAAAAAAAGACTGAATTAGACTTGAGGAAAAGCAGGGCAGCTGCTAACCAGATGTTACGGCCTCACCTCAAAACTTGTCTGTCTGCCTATCTGTCTATCTGTCTTTGTCTGTCAGTCGCCCAGAGTGTTTTACAAGCTGTGAGCAACACAAAACAAGTGTCAGCGCTCATAGCCTAATCAAAACCATTAACAGAGAGTTGAAGAATAGTTCATGTTCTCCTGTGACGGAAGGAGAGTGCGTCAAGCTGGATTGTCACCCGGTAATTCCTATCAAGACCACGGCATCTCAATCACATTTCTGATCTATTTTTGCCCTCTGAACGGAAGAAAACTTCTAATCACATTATAAAAAGGGTTTTTAAAATTATTGAATTCTCCATTTCTAACATTGATGTAGACTGTGTACTAGAACTGAACCAGTAAAAGTACACACGAAAAACCTTTCCTGTAAAGTCTGTGGATTAAATCTGCCAGTCTGTCTCATCTGCTTCAGTTATGTAAACATAGGTGTAGGTTGGCCCAGGTTCCGTGTCAGAGACTGCGGTCAGGTCATAGCAGGCTTGCTATACAACACAGTGCTCTTATAACACTAATGTTTAGAATCAACTGCACCAAAATACTTGACTAGTGCAGAACAGCTACCGAAACAGATTTGTGGTCTGAACCAGACTGAAACACAAGGGACAACAAATAAAGATTAGCCCAGAGGTCCCGCAAAAATACAATTTATGTGCGGTATGTTCACGTATCCATGTCAATATTTTAAAACGGGGATAACAATGATAAGTGTCATGAAACTGGCAATTTATTGCCAATTTCCCTTTTTTGGGAGTTTGTTAGCATGTTTCCGTAATCAGAAGGATATCCAGAATTAACTCATTTGTTCGGTGGGGAAACTTTGGAATTTAGGGTTTTGCATCCATGATTGAACTAAAGGTAAGAAAAGGGGGGACATTCTAAAGTTTTTTACTCAACACATCTTACTTATTTAACTTGCTCTGCATAAGTAGAAGTTTAAGTACCAGTATTCATTGTATTTCCTCAACCTAGCACAATCTGTCATTGTGTTACCTGTTGCAAAATTTAATGTGAGATTGGCTGGCCTGAGAAACACCAGTTAGCCTTTTAAACCAACATGAACTATTTCTTTCATTTTAGAAAGGAAAGACCACAAAGTGACTATCCATATATAGCAATTTTAGTAACATTGTTCTCGAAACAAGGATATAAACACTGGCCAATTGTTTTAGGAATTGGCACAGTGCACTACGCCAAACCTGTTAAAGGAATTAAAAAAAGATTCCCTATTCCTCTATTGGCTTGAGTAATGATCTTTGTTTGGTAAAGCTGAAAGAAGGGAAGTCTTTTTTGTGAAAAACAGGAAGTTGATGCCTGTGGAGTCCACTCTGTAGTCAGCTGCAGGCACAAACCATGTCCTACAGCCCGGCTCCTGTCCTTCTGTATTTGAGCTTCCTGTGAGGCCTCTCTTCTGGGCAGGGCCGCCAGTTCTGTCAGTTGGCATTAATTCAGACTTTAACTGTAGTACTATACAGGGAAATGGCTCATCAGTTTTAGGAGAAAGCAGGAGCATATAAGGCTGCTAATTAACTCAACTCCTCTGTGTTTTAAATTAATTGTAGGGTTGTGTTATGAAATGTTAAATGTTTTAAATTACATACTTAAACACTTTTCATGTCTTCAATATTTCCTTGAATTTGTGTTTGTAATGGCTTTACTAAAATGTGACAATGCAAATATTTTCTGTGGATTTTTTTCTCTCCAAATTCTAGCTCTAGTGCCATCTTCACCTTAATTAACCAGTTGTTAACCAATCTGTAATCTTTCTGACACTGGTTAAAGTTAGTTTTTTGCAAAATGGAGTTTTGATTATTATTATTATCTTACTTGTATACCATTTTCTTATCATTGGAAATCTCTTGAAATATGACTTTTAGTTGAATTTCGGCCCACGGTTGTCTCACACTGTTCTTCAGGCAACATCAGTTACATCCTTTGGACCTAAAAACAAATAGTTTTACACAAACGCTCCACTATTCAGTTAGCTACTGTATGGTTTGATTTGTTCCTCTTCCCAATGTTAGATCAATGTTGAGATACATATCGCTATAGAATACGGCCATTTAAGCTCAATGTGGCCCTCAAGCAAAAAGGTTTGCCCACCCCTGATCTAGACTTCTGATATTCTGGCCCATAATAAACGGGCCCTCTCAATTATCCGGCGATCTTCCCTCAGGACATAATGCAACTTCCAGACATGTGCAGTACTGATGTAATTGGAATAAAGCAATTGCTTGACAAAACAACCACCATCTTTATTAAAGCAGACAAAAATGTCCATAATTGTTTCCCGAATACACTTTAAAGATTGTATGAAAACTGATACAAGTTCAATCAAGTTACCGGTTCTGCAATCATTTGTTGCCTATAGCGTTCATGTACAGTATAAAAAGTGGTAAAGTTAGTTTTATGTTCGATATTTTACAGGTATTCAGATACTCAAGATCAATAGCTCACAAACGATTTAAGCTACCAACCTCAGGAAAATCACTTTATGAAGGAAGAAAATAGTGATGGGCATTTGAGGCTTCATTACTGTTTTTCAAGCAGCAGGATGAAGCTGCCAACACAAACTCAGAATTTACTTTGCAAAATAAAAGCTGTCACTGATATTTGACACATTTTAAAAATGTGATGATGGGCATTCTAATTTCCTTTCTTTTAGCAGCAATACAGGTCCTTCTCAAGAAATTAGCATATTGTGATAAAGTTCATTATTTTCCATAATGTAATGATAAAAATTAAACTTTCATATATTTTAGATTCATTGCACACCAACTGAAATATTTCAGGTCATTTATTGTTTTAATACTGATGATTTTGGCATACAGCTCATGAAAACCCAAAATTCCTATCTCAAAGAATT
>JACXGM010027645.1:0-14399 GCA_016801145.1 Umbra pygmaea | reverse complement strand
GCACCCTGTATCCCACTGCTGGTTTGTAGCAGCAGCATAGCGCCCTGTATCCCACTGCTTGTTTGTAGTCGCAGCATAGTGCCCTGTATCCCACTGCTGGTTTGTAGTCAGCAGCATAGCGCCCTGTATCCCACTGCTTGTTTGTAGTCGCAGCATAGTGCCCTGTATCCCACTGCTGGTTTGTAGCTTCAGCATAGAGCCCTGTATCCCACTGCTAGTTTGTAGTCACAGCATAGTGCCCTGTATCCTACTGCTGGTTTCCTTCTTAAGCTAAGCAGGGTCATGCCTGGTTAGTCCCTGGATGGGAGACCAGTGCTGCTAAAAGTGGTGTTGGAGGGCCAGTAAAGGGCATTCCTCCATCTAGCCTAAAGATCATTTCCAATGCCACAGGGCAGTGAAGAGGACATCTACCCTTTGTAGGGTGCAGTTTTTAGGATGGGATGTTAAACAGGTGTCCTGACTCTCTGTGGTCATTAAAAAACCAATGGCACTTACTGCAAGAGTAGGGGTGTTAACCCTGGTGTCATGGCTAAATTCCCAACCAGGCCTCAAATCAATCACGGCCACCTAATACTCCCCCTCAATCCTAATTGGCAAATAGAACTACTCACCTTTCCACGTAAAAGCTGATGATGTGGTTAGCATTCTGGTGCAAAATGGCTGCCGTGCATCACCCAAGTGGGTGCTACACATTGGTGGTGGATGAGGTGGGCTTTTCCCCTCACTGTCTAAAGCTCTTTGGGTTTCTTGTAAAGCGCTATATAAATTGAATTAATCAATTACTAATTAGAACTACTTTCTCTTTCTGTAGAATACACTGATCAGCCATAACATTATGACCACCTGCCTAATATTGTGTAGGTCCCCCTTTTGCTGCTAAAACAGTAGCCCCATATGCAACAAACTGCGATGCACTGTGTTTTGACACCTTTCTATCAGAAACAGCATTAACTTTTTCATCAATTTGAGTTACAGTAGCTTGTTACTGGATCAGTCAACACGGGCCAGCCTTCACTCCCCATGCGCATCAATGAGTCATGGCCACTTATGACCCTCTTCACCGTTTTTTCTTCCTTGGACCACTTTTGATAGGTACTGACCACTGCAGACCGGGAACACGCCACAAGAGCTGCAGTTTTGGGGATGCTCTGACCCAGTTGTCTAGCCATCACAATTTGGCCCTTGTCAAAGTCACTCAAATCCTTACGCTTGCCCATTTGTCCTGTTTTTAAAACGTCAACTTTGAGGACAAAGTTCATTTATTTGTCCTGTAGGACTACATTTTACACTGATTTTGAGTTATATGTTATATATATGTTTTTACTGAACACAGAAAAATACAGGGACAATATAACCAATTTACAAAATTACACATTAGTATTTGGTCAATAATATGCATTTGTTGCTTGTTAGATATTGTGAAATGTCCAACTTGCTATTCTACAACTGTCTATATTTTGTTTCTACAAAACAGACACCTTTCAGGAATTAAACAATTGTCCACATTTTCCTCATTGTCTACAATATGAATTTGAAACTTCAGAAGATATTTTGAGTACAATTTCTTGTGACTAGGTTCATGAAATAGTTTGAAATACCTTTAGGGTAGGTTCTATTTTAAACATTTGTAAAAAAAGGTGTGTATATTCTGTAATGTGTGTGCGTGTGTGTGTGTGTTTGCATTTATGTGTGTGTGTGTGTGTGTGTGTGTATTTGCATTTGTGTGTTTGTGTGTTTGTTTGTGTGTGTGTGTGTCTGTGTGTCTGTGTGTCTGTGTGTCTGTGTGTCTGTGTAGTAAAATCTCTGTGTGTCAGTAGCAATGCGTGGATAAATTCACAGAGGAAGCCAAGCCAGGAAAACAATCAATATTAGAATCTCTTCGCCCTTAGCATAGCCTACACACACACCGGTATACGGCAGAAACAAGAAGACAATAGTCCCACCACAGACTACTATATTTCTTAACACATTTATATCATTTGCAAAATGCATAGTTAAATACATGTAAAAATACATGTAAAAATACATTTAGTTAATGTGTGTTTGTGTATCTGCGTTTGTGTGTGCAAAATTATTTAAAAAAATTTAACAAATTTTTAAGCCATTTTTCTCTTCTCATTGATATTTACATTATTACATTACATCAGCACATAGAGAATCACATTACATCACATTTACATTTTTACATGAAATCTGAGCGTAGACATCTACATTACGTCACATTTATATTATTACATTACATCAGATTCTAGACTATTACATTACATTTACATTATTACATTACATCAGATTCTAGACTATTACATTACATTTACATTATTACATTACATCAGATTCTAGACTATTACATTACATTTACATTATTACATTACATCAGATTCTAGACTATTACATCACATTTACATTATTACATTAAATCTGAGCGTAGACATCTACAATATGTCACATTTATATTATTACATTACATTTACATTATTACATTACATCAGATTCTAGACTATTACATTACATTTACATTATTACATTACATCAGATTCTAGACTATTACATCCCATTTACATTATTACATCTAGGGCTTCTGCTTTTGGGTTTTCCTGTGCTATAAATCCTTTCCACTTGTGTTCTATAGAAAAAGCCAGTCTTTTCAGAAATCTATTTCATGCTTTACCTTTCGCAATATAGTAGCCTAGAATTTGACTTCAGCGCGAAAGATTATGGTTATGGTTGTTGAATATCAGCTGGCTAGATAGATATCTATTCGTGGACCAGTAATAAGAACTTTTGTTTTGACCTGATTAAACCAGCGCGGTTCAAAAGGTGGCTAATGTGGTTCTGCAACCAGCCTACACGTCTTTCTATAGTCCGGCAGTAAACTAGCATCATATTAGATTGTTTTAGCTTTAGTAAGTTGTTCTCTCTCACATAATTGTCATCCATTTGCAATGGCTAGCTGTAATGTTATCATCATTAAGAGGAAAAAATATAAATTTATTTGCATAAAGATGTTTATGGAGCCATTTAGAATCTTTAGCAAACTGTAATATACATCTGTACATATTCTGCTCTACATGATCACTAACACTGTAGATACTGTAGATCTGTGTCTTGTAATCAAAATCATTTCTTTTCTGAATGTCTAAAATGTATGCTTTGTGTTGCAATATTTCACAAAAATCTAAAATGCTAAAAATGTCCCACATTCGGGAAATTCACCCTAGATTAAGACCCGTCTAAACCTGTTTAGACAATTGTTTAGACGACTGAGCTACAGTCTGCTGTTCTTATGTCATTTAGTGGTCTTGAATTCATGTCCATTAATTTTATTATTTTCCAAAAATAGAGATCAGTGCACTTTCTATGTGGTCTTACATTAGACCAACAAGAATGAATACATCTGAACTGCTATTGGTAGATATTGACCAGAGTGTCTGAGACTGACAGTCTTATTTGACCTATTTCAGTTCAGCAGTATCTCATCCACAGACAGGTGATGGTCAGAGGGATGTGAGGGACAGTAGAGTGGATCTTGAGTTGTGTGGTAAAAGAGATATTAGAGAATAGTATTCTAAACCTGTTAATACATAACATTGTGTACATTAATAATGTATATATGATTGGAACAAATAGCTATATAGATATGTTTGCCATCTTAAGTTGTTGCTACTTTAGTCTAAAAGTATAGGTTGCAAACATGGTGCTGGAAAAGTGGAGGCAGGTCTTAGCTTTGTTTCTCACTTGCAGTTTTGTGATGACATGTATGACCTTATTCAACCACTGTGTGTGATTGTTGTCTCCAGTCGTACAATCATGAATGTAGATACTTTGAATCAATAACGGTTTATAACGATTGTAATTCTGTTTTGTTCTTCGCCAACTTTGCTTACCCAGTGCTTTTCCTCAGGCAACACCACTGAATGTTAATGATAGCCATCATCACTTTTGTTAGCTATTTATATTTTCGGTAAGCTTTGTTAACTGTATGTTTCTTCGCAGTGCTGTCAGTGACATCTAAATTGGTATAAAAATACAGTGCCTTGCGAAAGTATTCGGCCCCTTTGAACTTTTCAACCTTTTGCCATATTTCAGGCTTCAAACATAAAGATATAATCTGTAATTTTTTGTGAAGAATCAACAACAAGTGGGACACAATCATGAAGTGGAATGAAATTTATTGGATATTTCAAATTTTTATTAACAAATAAAAAACTGAAAAATTGGGCGTGCATAAGTTAATACTTTTTAGCGCCACCTTTTGCTGCGATTACAGCTGTAAGTCGCCTGGGGTATGTCTCTATCAGTTTTGCACATCGAGAGACTGAAATTTTTGCCCATTCCTCCTTGCAAAACAGCTCGAGCTCGGTGAGGTTGGATGGAGAGCGTTTGTGAACGGCAGTTTTCAGGTCTTTCCACAGATTCTCGATTGAATTCAGGTCTGGACTTTGACTTGGCCATTCTAACACCTAGATATGTTTATTTGTGAACCATTCCATTGTAGATTTTGCTTTATGTTTTGGATCATTGTCTTGTTGGAAGACAAATCTCCTGAAAGTTTAGAGGGATGGCTGGGTCTTGGTAGATTTGCAGTGGTCTGATACTCCTTCCATTTCAATATTATCGCTTGCACAGTGCTCCTTGGGATGTTTAAAGCTTGGTAAAATCTTTCTGTATCCAAATCCGGCTTTAAACTTCTCGACAACAGTATCTCGGACCTGCCTGGTGTGTTCCTTGTTCTTCATGATGCTCTCTGTGCTTTCAACAAACCTCTGAGACTATTGAACTGAATTTCTGGAGAGAGTTTGCTGCACTGAAAGTAAAGGCTGAATAATTTTGCTCGCCCAATTTGTTAGTTTTTTATTTGTTAAAAAAGGTTGAAATATCCAAGAAATTTCGTTCCACTTCATGATTGTGTACCACTTGTTGTTGCTTTTTCACAAAAAAATACAGTTTTATATCTTTATGTTTGAAGCCTGAAATGTGGCAAAAGGTCAAAATGTTCAAGGGGGCCAAATACTTTCGCAAGGCACCGTAACTTGTGCTGTTAAGTAGGTTTGGTGCAATGGGCTGGGGTGGTGTGGGGGCATTTGAGCCACTGTTGCCCAGGGGCTGACCAAAGAGCTGACCAAAATAAAAAACATGGCAGATAATTCCTCTCGCTTCATGTCTTAACCAAGGGGGTAGGCTTGAAGCAGCCCTGGGTGGATTCTGATGCTACCTGGCTATCACCTCACATTAGCATTCCATAGACTCTCATTCATTTTAGGGTCACTTTGACAGCGAATAAATTTACATCTGAAGCGTTTAAAGACTCTCTTTGTCCATTGTTTATTTCTAAAGAAACACGACAATGTATAAAAGGCTCCATTACCTTGTATTTAAAGTTACGGCCTCGTAGCAGCCGTTTATGTAAAAATATGCTAGCTATTGTGACATAACAACGCAACTTACTGTTGCACAGTAGAAAAATTACCGTATAGTCTAGGAGAAGCTCACAGGCAATCGGGGGGACGTGGATGCATACAGTCAAAATTACAAAATAATTAATCAGAATACTTACCAAAAGTTGCTCCTGCTCCTACACTCATGGACAACTCATACTCACGCTCTCCTTCCTCTGCAAGAGGCAAGATTCAGAACAGTGGTTAACAGGGAAAAGCTCTTACAGGGGAATGGAGAATGGAGAGATGGAGGGACAGAGAGAGAGAGAGAGAGTAAGAGAGAGTAAGAGAGAGAAAGACAGAGAGAGAGGAGAGAGAGAGGAGAGAGACTAGAGAGCTTTAATATACTGAAAGAATATTGTTCTGCTCTCAACAACATAAATAAATATTTCATTTAGTGGTCTGTCTGTTCCCGCCTTTCTGTTTCATATTTTGATAGGCCTCATTCTGTAGTAGCCACTTTATTAGGTACACCCATCCATTATCTGCTTGGACCTGTGTCGCCTTGAGAACAGCCCAAATTCCTTTTGACCATGAATGCTATTATTTTTCTTTCATTCTTTTAATTTATTTTCCCTTTATTTAAGCAGGCAAGCTGATATAGAACTGATTCCAATTTGCACTGGCAACCACAGGTGGTAAAAGTACTGAGTAAATTTACTTTTCTGAAGTACTCTGAGTTCACAAGTTTTGGGAATTCCCTACTTAGGAACAAAATTATTACATAAAGGGAGTTATTACCTTAACAGTGACATATGAAAGAAATAGAAAGAGTAAAGAAAATATAAATCATGGCTTTGGTATGATATGAACTCCCTTAAGTAGTGACTTCCCAATACTTCTGAACTTTACTCAGTACTTTTACCACCTCTGCTGGCAACCTAGCCAAGTAGAAACATGACAGAAAGAAGACGCAAAGTTCCGCACAAAATACGCAAAATAGAGAGTTCATTCTTCAAGGTTGAAGTCCGCTTGTTCATATGTTCATATTTAGGCCTCTGAAAAGGTCATATTTTGTCTTACAGTAAAGTACTTTATTATTTTTGATTCAAAAGCCTCTTGGTTACAGGAAGAATAAATAAAATCCATCATTCTGAGACAATGACCTTTATGCATGATGTCATATAGAGCCAAAAAATACAAAAAACATATTACATTTTTAGTTAATTATTTCAAAGGTAAACCATTAAGAATACCACTGTAAAATCTATATTGGCATGCCCCCAGGTCTTAAGTACCCCCCCAAATAACCTTTTTTGGTGCAGGGTGATATCCTAACTCATCGCAAATATGTTATTTTGTCATTTTCACTTTCATGCTCTCGATCGAGTGTCAGTCGGCTTTATTAATTAACACCTGCTAATTTAACCAGGTTAGCTGATTAAGAACCAATGCTTATTTGCAGTAGTGACCTGGGAAAAATGGTATACGAGGAGGTGGAGCAATTCAATTTAACTGTCCTGCTCACATACAGAACGACCGAGCTTTAACATTGGGGGAGTAGAATCAGGGAGCTAATACGTTCGGTGAATGTAATCATCTCATGCGTGATCCAACTAAAGGCCTCCGTGTTGGATTCGCAGTGTGAAAAGAATCGTCAGCTGGGCGACGTGGTTGGATGAACCAATGGGAATTGGGAGTGGATAAAAATGGGGGGCGGGGGTAATATGCTAATATCCAGCAAATTCAACAATTTGCCTTGCACAGGCTAAGTGCAAGTAGCTTTATTTGTCTTAGATACAAAAATAAATGTGCCAGGTGCATTTGTATCACCACAGCACCTTGGTGTTGTTTTTTACAGATGGTTATGCATGATGAGTAGCTGTGTGTTGAGTACCTAAGTTGTTTAAAATGATATACTTCATCAGTTATCCACAAGGGGGTGTAGTAGATTGAAAATGTACCACAGCCAAGGGGGTATCCCTGACCTGTTGAGTATATTCTATAAACCCCCAGGAATTCCATATTCTTATTTTATGGCATTTTGTAAAATACTTACAATTATAATCATTTTTAAAATCGATTCAACTTGCAAACATATAAAAACGACTTAAAATGCGTTACTATGATTAGATGGTTAAGCAAAGGTACGTTTTAAACCTGTACAAAAAAAACTAATAAAGTGTAAATTCTTTCTGAAGACACTGAATTTACTGTCTAAAATAAAGGTTACAAAACAGGTAGGCATATAGTGTTAATTAGTTGGATATATATGTAACATCAAATCCAACATCAAATCCATAAAAATAATAATATTGTAGTCCTAATTTGCATATTGTTTTTCGTATTGGGGTAATCTGCAAGAAGGTCATTATTTATTTTCGGGTTCTTGGCTGACCAGCTCCAGTAGAGTTACATACACATTTTTAGGATGCTAACTGCTTTATCAGTGTGTTAGAAAAAGCAGGTTAGTGCTTATGACAGAAGGCAAGAGCAGAGTGAACCAGCTTCCTTAAGGGGGAGACGTGAATTCCTTTTTCAGAAGGATAACTTACACAAAAACATGATTTCATGTCCACACAGCACATAATGTGCACACATAGGAAATACTGCATTATCACCTTCACAACTACATCATGTAAACTTAAGTCTGAGCATCATGTTGATATTTGCAGAAAAGGTCTCATGAATCTGACTTTGGATCTGGGTTTTGCAATTACCACTTTGGCAGAAGGATATAGCTAAAGCAAATGTCAACGCACACAAATGCAAAAAAATGTATTAATTTAAAAAATTAATGTTGTTGTTTTAAATAACATTTGGTTCTTAGTTAACATGCCTAGTTAAATATATGTGAAAGTAAAACATTCTGTGAGAGGGTTGGGAACCAATGTTCTAATGATCCAAAGCAAACCTCAAAATCAACACAAAAATGATTCAATGACAACAGAGTAACTCTGGGATACATCTAATACATGGAATGTCAGGGGGTCCCCAGGAGAGATTTGGGAACTACGGGTATTTAAGTACCTGAAAAACAGTACTAGGCTAATGGCTTTCATGGATTTATTAGACTAGAAATGTCAATTTTCCATATTCTCTAATGGTATGTTCTAGCTCCTGTGAAGGAGGGAGACCCGACACCCCACTGCTCAAGGACCCCCAGAGGTCAGTAGAAGAGGTATGGGGCCGTGGGTGTGAGCAAGGACCCCCAGAGGTCAGTAGAAGAGGTATGGGGCCGTGGGTGTGAGCAAGGACCCCCAGAGGTCAGTAGAAGAGGTATGGGGCCGTGGGTGTGAGCAAGGACCCCCAGAGGTCAGTAGAAGAGGTATGGGGTCGTGGGTGTGAGCAAGGACCCCCAGAGGTCAGTAGAAGAGGTATGGGGTCGTGGGTGTGAGCAAGGACCCCCAGAGGTCAGTAGAAGAGGTATGGGGTCGTGGGTGTGAGCAAGGACCCCCAGAGGTCAGTAGAAGAGGTATGGGGTTGTGGGTGTGAGCAACGACACAGACACAAATGTATACCGTTTAACATAAGGCTATTTATTGCCACGGTAAATAATAACAATTAATAGATTGAGCGAAGGAGCTGGACAGGACCAAAGCAAAGAAATTTAAATATTATGTCCACACCCCTAACCTGTCCTATATCCTAAACACAAAAATAAACTGGCACACGAGTGAGGTGCCCTAACTAAAAATACAGGGCGTGGTCCACCCAGATTCAACCTAGTGTATGTAGACACAGGAGTTACTCTACGGGTGATGTATGCCCCGGGACGGCTCTGACCTACACACTCCCAAGTGCATCCCCTTTCCCCCTGGGAAGACAGAAATTAACAAATGTTAATGTGAATTAACACAGTGCACACTCAACACAATATTGCTTACTAATGAACACAATTAACATACCATCAGGCCTAACAAACTCACACACTGCTAAACAAAGCACTCATTCAACACAATCACAGAACCCAACTATATCTTCCTAAACCAGAACCGATACAGAACACAAAGCACAAGAGACAGAGTTCAGGCATATACCAACAGAGAGAGAGTGAGGCCACACAAAATGGCACCTTAAATACAGATGAAATGCATGATGGGATAGCTGTTGATGACTGAAACCAGGTGATCTGGATTATGGAAGGGAGGAGTCATTGATAAGTGGTGTTTGGACTGATCTGTTCCACCAGTGGGGAAATAGACACACTGAACAGAACAAAGACACAGAACACCAACACAGACCAGGAACACAGAAACATTGATGGCATTTATACTGGGGGATGTAACATCTAAAAAAAAATGTATAATACAGAATCATATTGTCAATCTCAGAATGCTGCCTACGTACTCTGGACACACAAGTCTGGACATTGTCCAGGAGGAGCCCAGGGCCTACTGCACCAGTGTAAGATCTAACCATGTGTCTGTCAGATGCTTAGTGGGATCTGCTCTCATCTGTGAAGAGAATGGGGCACCAATTTTGACCCTGCCAATTCTGGTGTTCTTTTTTTATATATGTTTTTATTTTTTCCCATTTTTTTCCTTCCCTCCCAATTCCCACTAACCTTGTCTTGTTCGCAGCTCCGCAACACCTTGGACAATGTGGGATGGTGAGGGGCGCACACATGGTTCATCCAACCACATGTTGCACAGCTGCCGATTCCATTTGCATGCTCATCCAACACAGAATTCTTTAGTCAGATCATGTACGGGATGATTACGTTCACCAACTACACTTCTGTCACTGGCGGCCAATCTGCACACAAGAAGTCACTGGAGATGTGACAAGGTAGATGATTCAGATTATCTAACCTAAATCCTGGGTAGTGCAATGTCAATTTGCACTGCCTCATTCTGGGTGTCCGGGGAAAGCCGGAGATCCATAGTCAGGCTCGAACCACTGACTATCATGATGTAGACTGTCCTGCAATGCAGCAACTTTACCCACTACACCACAAAGACCACCAAGCTGCATATTCTATCCATGCAGGAACAACAAGCTTAATAATTTTAGGACACCCTCGTAACCAGACAGATTACCAAAGTGAGAAGGATATGCAATTCATGTGTCAAATACATGTTAATATCGAAATTCTTTTTTTTCTTAGTTCGGCAGCAATGGCAGGGGAAATCGTGTTTTTAAGCAAGCCGTAAAGTTTTCATGAAAGACATACCTGTTTTAAGCAGAGTTGTTAGCTACTATCATCAGGACTTCAGCTTCAAGCCGAGTCATTCAAAAACAGGACATGACATCAGATGAGGGCGGCCTAGTGGATAGCACTGTGGCCTCACAGCAAGAAGGTTCTGGGTTCAAAACCCAGGTCATCCCAGGCCTTTCTGTGTGGAGTTTGCATGTTCTCCCCGTGTCTGCGTGGGTTTCCTCCGGGTGCTCCGGTTTCCCCCAACATCATCAAAAAACATGCAGGTTAGGTTCTCCAGTCAGATCCCCTGACGAAGGCACTGGCTTAGATCTGGAGTTGGTCCCGGGTGCTGTAAATGGCTGCCCACTGCTCCCTTGAGGGATGGGCTAAATGTAGAGAATGAATTTCGCTACGTGTATGTGACAAATAAAGTACCTTTAGACTAAAGGAAAATACCCAATTGGCTGAAACAGTGAGATATGATTTCAAGAAAGCTAGCAACGAGATTGCACATTTACAAATTTTTTCACACACCTCATGTAGAATATTTGCATCAAAATTCTGTAAATGAATAAGAACCAGTCCACATACATTCCACAAACTCTTGTTTTTCCATTAGTATTGATTATATCACACACAAATACATCTTCAAATCATGCAAATTGTTTGCAGATTGGAAGTTATATTTGTGAATCATGTTTCTTATTTACAGATCATAAAGTATTTGTGAATTTTAAATGTGTTTTTTTGTTTTTGTTTTTCAGACTAGGTATATGTATATATGAAACATACTGAGCATTTGTCTGTTTTGTAAGGACTATAGCACCACCTCCTGGACATAATTTTTTTATCTCTTGAAGGAATTACGCACACAACGGTTGGATATCTGTCATTATCCCCTCACACCGGTTTCTGTTTGTTCCACTTAGGTATTCTATATAGTGTCTTTTTGTTACAGAGTGTAAGTGCTTCATTGTGGTCATGAACCTTTTCTTTACTGATGTAATAGTGCAGATCTCACTCTCCTGCCTGGTTCTGCATTATGTACTAATGAGACTTCAACCTGAAGAGGTTTAAACGTATGTAGATTCAGAGAGCGATTCCCTGTGGCACGCTACGTTAATGTGCTGTAAGTAATCGTACTGAGAAGGTTAAATCCATGTAGGTGTTGTAGTTGCTGATTCGTGTATATACCATGTAATGCACTGTACGCAATTATTTTCATGTAAAAGCTACTATTTAAATGATGTAAATGCTTGTTCTGTGTTGTGCTACAACAAATGCACAGTGAATGACTTATCTCTACATTATTTTGGGTTTCACTGTCACCCATTACTAGTAGAGCCAACTACGGTTTGGTTATTTGTGCCCGTGTTCTAAATAAACATCCCAGAACACAACTCCCTTTATTAGTATCCATTCATCCAACACCAAAGTTACAATAGATCATGAGGTATTTGTTTGTAGAATTTGTTCATTTGCACATTTTTTGCATTGTTTATCATTGCAATACTTGAGTGTAAATTTAGAAAATAAATAGGAACCAATCCACAAATATCAGATGATCCTGCTAAATGTACAAATTGTTTGTTTGTGGATAGTAAAATATGTTTGTGGGTCATGTTCCATATTTGAAGATCATACTGTATTTGTTTGTTAATGTAATTCTTTTATTTGTGCATTTTGTTTTCTATTTACAAATTTTAGTATATACTTTTGAATTTTAGTCTGTACAAATCTGTCTCCATATTTGTTCGGGCTCATTCTCAAAGGGGTCCAGTGAGAAAATGTACACATATTGTAAATGTAAATGTAAATAAATCAAAAGGAAATATCCCTGTAATCTATATCACTCTGGATAGGTTTCTGCTGAAATTATAGTAAAACAAAATAATAATAAGGAATATAACCTATCCAATTAGAAGAATATTGTAAAGTAATACAGGTTATGACCACATCAAATACATCTAAAATTTCAAACAGAGAAGCTTTTCAAAATGTATATTTGTGTTAGATGCACTGTTTTCAATGGATCACTGTTGGTTATATTTATAGCTGAACTTAATTATTGTTACATTCCCTACTACTACTGTGACATTTCAGACAAGGCATCACGACTGAAGCATGTTCCTATGCTAAAATCTCCTTAATTCTATTTTTTATGCTTGTTATTTGTGGTCCTAACATGTTCTACTGATCTTGTTTAGGTTGCTGTCAGATGTAAAATCACAAGGTATTATGGCCTGCAGGGTTTCCTGACCTTGTGACTGGAACATACCTTAAATAGTCTCACTGTGCATATCTGAACGTTTCAGACGTGTGTGTGTGTGTGCGTGCGTGCGTGTGTGCCTCCAGGCCCCACTAGTCTAGACATCGGTCTTTGGAGATTTAGAGAGAGTGTGCGTGTGTGTCTCTGTGTGTGTTTGAGTGTGTGTGTGTGTATCAGAGTGTTGTGTGTCGGTTTAGATATTGAGCATTGTGTCCGTCCATCCTGTCTGCCAGGCTACATCTACCTGTCTCAAGTTAGCTGTCACAGTCAGACAATAACACACACGCACCAACAAACAGACACACAGACAGAAAAATCATAGACACACAGACACTCTCACACTTACCGACAAACACAGACAAACACAGACAAACACACACACACACACACACACACACACACACACACACACACACACACACACACACACACACACACACACACACACACACACACGGTGAGTCACTCAGATCTCTGTGTGAAACAAGAAGTAACCAATTACCCAGAACCCCTCTGTGAAAACCCTAGAACAACCTTCAACTACGATATTTAGACAAGGGTCCTTAGTGGACTTTATACAGATTTTTCAGATGCTTTGATACTATTCACACAAGTATTTGGTAATATTTCACCACTCTTAGTACAAAAAACACTACATATCATCAAAAAGACCTTTTTCACAACTCAAAGTTGAGTAAAAAATGATATTACATGTTAAATATTGTCATACAAAGTACATGCATAACTTTTGATATGTTACTTCTCTATTGTTAAAAAATATTTAGAAAGATGTATTTTCAAAGTCATTTCAACGTTGTTTCAACCACAAAGACGTCTTTTCAACGTCTTTTCAACCTCAATTGCTTAGAGGGTTATACTATCAATATGCTCATCGTTCCTAGTTGATCAATTAAGAATTTGTTCTTAGCCAAATTACCTGGTTAAATTAAGGTTAAAAAAAATATCGCTGAAACATTTGCTTAATATTTTTTTCATTTTTGTTTGTTTTGCCCGATATGTTCAGATTCCAAACATCAGAACCACAACCCTAAGGTGTTAGGTTTTTATGTGACCTCAGTGGGATTCAGACCCACAACCTCAGTGTTTGTAGCTTAGTGCTAAAATACACTACATGATTATTATATAATAATATTGCTAATTGATTTCACATGATGATAAACTCAACTGGTAACCATATAAAAGTAAATGTGAACACTAGCAATTCCTTTAAACATGGTGGGTAAGGTGGGTAAGACCCCCGTCAGAGAGAACAGGCTCAATGAGGTAGGTAAGACCCCCGCCAGAGAGAACAGGCTCAGAGAGGAGGGTAAGATCCCAGTCAGAAAGGAGAACAGACTCAGAGAAGTGGGTAAGACCCCCGTCAGAGAGGAGGACAGGCTCAGAGAGGTGGGTAAGACCCTAGTCAGAGAGGAGGACAGGCTCAGAGAGGTGGGTAAGACCCCCGCCAGAGAGGAAGACAGGCTCAGAGAGGTGGGTAAGACCCCTGTCAGAGAGAACAGGCTCAGAGAGGTGGGTAAGACCCCCGTCAGAGGAGAACAGGCTCAGAGAGGTGGGTAAGACCCCCGTCAGAGAGAAGTACAGGCTCAGAGAG
>JACXGM010027643.1:0-14400 GCA_016801145.1 Umbra pygmaea | reverse complement strand
CTGATAACTTAAACTATGCTAAAATAAATGTTACTGGAATAATTTGAGGAATGTTTCATTTACATATTACGTGTTGTCTTTCTTAACACCGTATTGCACCTCGCGTGAACTGAAAAATCGATTCCTGAGCAATCGATGACAACACATTCAGCACCTTCCCTTGGGACAGCGCCTTTGTAACGTCGCACTTAAGAGGCAGTGTGATAAGAAGCTTCCTAAGGGAGACTTCGGGTAACACACTTAGAACCATAAACAACTTTGGTAAGATATATCTTTTTGAGTCATCTTAGCGTGCTAAGAGTGAACGTTATCGGGGAACTGGGCCCAGATAATTACTGCTACAAAACAAACCCAATTTCTGCTCCTGCAATCTATATCGGGTCCCGGGTGGATGAACTGCTTCATCCGGATTTGTGATCCTTAACCATCCCAGATCAATCCCGCTGTGCAAGTTAACCCTGATCCGGACCAGTTGTGCGGTCTATGATACCTCCGGGGTGGATCCAGTGCAGAGTCCGTTTGCTGTGTGAGGATCTTGTGAAATACCAGGGTAAGGATACCAGGGAAGCAGTGGACCCAGCCTGGGAGGACCTTGTAGTAGGCCTAATGACTCGCATCTGAATACACCAGATAAGTGGAACTCAATTGACTGTTGACTCTTGTTAGTTGTTTAGTGACTATTAAGACTACTGTATACACTTGTGTATAACGAGCCATAGTTTAGTATACAGTGACAGACCAAATTATAAAAATCACATAATTTCAAAACTGGTATATTTGATAGTCTAGGATTTTATTGTTCATCAATTTACTTACAATTTGTATTTTTTTAATTTTATTTCTGGCCTTGTTTGTTTTTGTCTTGGACTCTCTGCCTTTCATTGGCTTGATTCTTCCTACACAGCTGCCTGCTCTACTACTGTGTACAGCAGCCAACTTTATTCTTTTTTGTTTACCTCTCTCTCTGTATTTTTGTGTATATTACCAAGCTATGCTCATCAGTTTTTAAAGACCAGCCAGGTTTCCATCCCACCCGATCCACACTCAGGTACTAGCTATAGTTGTTCTTATGCTCAAATGATATGCTCTCAGAGTTACCAAATGTATAGGTATGGTGTTACAGAATATCATTACAATACCTCTTTGTCTGCCTATATGCTTATGTCGCTATGACAGTCTTACTACCACCTTTTTATGTTACCTTTATTTATAGGGGTACTCTCATTGAGAAAATAATATATTTTTTCTAGAGAGTCCTAAGGGCGTACTTATCAAGCAAGCGTGCACACAAATCTGTGCGTAAACCATGTGTATGATCATGCATAGGCACTACGCACAATGGCAAGTGGTGGAAAGGAACTGCTTCTGACATTTATAGTAGTAATGTGGATCATGTACTTTTGTATTATGTGAATTAAAAATGCAATGTTTTGTTTTTCCTTTGTGAGTTCAAATAATGTTCCTCTAGACATGGGCATCGGAGCCATTGGACAACCTTTAAAAAATTATTAGTTTGGACACTCATTAGGACACCCGACCCCCGCAAATGTCTCCCCACATTAGAAATGCTTCCGACGCCCATGCCTCTAGACAATGGTGTTTCATGTACTTTGATGTCAATTTATCGTCTAATAATAATAATAGTAATGTGAAGTACAGTCAGTTGTTAAATTATAGACATGTAAAATGATTGCTGAATTATTATAACAGACTGAGACCATGGTCATTCAAATGGAAGGCTGATACTTAAATGAAATATTTCCTTGACATTGCATTATAGAGAGCGCATTTTTAAAGACATTGGGCCTTTTTTGCAGAATGGCTACAGTGGCTCAGCAGACTTTGTTTTGAAGTTATAAAAAGAATTTTAGAGAATCAAAATAGACAAATGACTCATTGGCAGTTCTTGGACAAAGTGGTCGCTAAGAGCGCCAAGACTTGTAGGGGTGCAAAACTGTGTCCAGCCAAAAAAATGTCAACTCTATGCCTGCTGTGTAGATTGTTGCTAGTGCACTGAATGAAATAAATCACACCCCTCTCTCTCTTTCTCACATTTCTCTACAGCTCCTCACTGTAGCGAAGGATAGGCAATGTGTCAACGGACTGCTTGCCAGCAGACCAAAATAAATAAATTAAGCACACACTCCCTTCCTCAAGAGCAGCGCTCATCTCTGTACCTGAAATGTGTTCGTTGGGGCGCTGAATTAACTGTTAGCTGCTCGACAGTCAGTGTTGCAATTTAAGACCATGATTAGTTCAATTAATCACAGTCACAATGACAGAACAGCGAATCTGGTAGGTGCACAAGACAAAGAAAGAAGGGAAGAAAACAAAACTGGATACTCTGTAATTTTGAACATTTTGCTGACTGTTCAAATATTAGTATGCTCTTCCTACTGAAATGTGTTGGTCTCACCACCTGTTTCACCTTGTTTCTTTGAAATACATGCACTTTCTGTACGTTTGCTCTGGATAAGAGCATCTGCTAACCTCTTAAGGATCAGGGGGACGTTTTGGCCCAAAGAATCAGAGTTCACAGGTCCAATTTTTTGTTTATATATACATGTCTCATATGTATAGGAAGCTTAGAATTCCCAGAGTTTAGGTAATATTTCCATTTTACAATAGCTCTGACAACATTAACATGGCACTTAATAATGTGAGGTTCGTGGATTGTACATGTGCAACTCAAATAAAATAGGTAGACTAGAATCATGTTCCACAATTGCAATTTGTAGGTTATATATACATGTCTCATGTGTAAAGAAAGCTTAGAATCCCACAAATGTAGCAAATGTATTTGTTTTACAGTAGCTATGAAAACAATAATATGGCATGTAATAATGTGAGGTTAGCGCCCTGTTTGCTCTTAGCCATTCATAAGGTGGACTAGAATCACTGCACACAACTGCAATTTTCTGTTTATATATACATGTCTTATATGTTTAGAAAGCTTAGAAACCCACAAATTTAGTTAATGTCTCTGTTTTACAATAGCTTTGACACCAATAACATGGCAAGTCATTATGTGAGGTACGTACAGTGCCTTGCGAAAGTATTCGGCCCCCTTGAACTTTTCAACCTTTTGCCACATTTCAGGCTTCAAACATAAAGATATGAATCAGTAATTTTTTGTAAAGAATCAACAACAAGTGGGACGCAATCATGAAGTGGAACAACATTTTTTGGATATTTCAAACCTTTTTAACAAATAAAAAACTGAAAAATTGGGCGTGTAAAATTTAATGTTAATACTTTGTAGCGCCACCTTTTGCTGTGATTACAGCTGTAAGTTGCTTGGGGTATGTCTCTATCAGTTTTGCACATTGAGAGACTGAAATGTTTGACCATTCCTCCTTGCAAAACAGCTCGAGCTCAGTGAGGTTGGATGGAGAGCGTTTGTTAACAGCAGTTTTCAGTTCTTTCCACAGATTCTCGATTGGATTTAGGTCTGGACTTTGACTTGACCATTCTAACACCTGGATATGTTTATTTGTGAACCATTCCATTGAAGATTTTGCTTCATGTTTTGGATCATTGTCTTGTTGGAAGACAAATCTCCATCCCAGTCTCAGGTCTTTTGCAGACTCCATCAGGTTTTCTTCCAGAATGGTCCTGTATTTGGCTCCATACATCTTCCCATTAATTTGAGCCATCTTCCCTGTCCCATGCTGAAGAGAAGCAGGCCCAAACCATGATGCTGCCACCACCATGTTTGACAGTGGGGATGGTGTGTTCAGGGTGATGAGCTGAGTTGCTTTTACACCAAACATAACATTTTGCATTGTTGCCAAAAAGTTCGATTTTAATTTCATCTGACCAGAGCATCTTCTTCCACATGTTTGGTGTGTCTCCCAGGTGGCTTGTGGCAAACTTTAAACAACACTTTTTATGGATATCTTTCAGAAATGGCTTTCTTTTTGCCAGTCTTCCATAAAGGCCAGATTTGTGCAGTATACGACTGATTGTTGTCCTATGGACAGCTAAGCTATAGATCTCTGCAGTTCATCCAGAGTGATCATGGGCCTCTTGGCTGCATCTCTGATCAGTCTTCTTCTTGTATGAGCTGAAAGTTTAGAGGGACGGCCGGGTCTTGGTAGATTTGCAGTGGTCTGATACTTCTTCCATTTCAATATTATCGCTTGCACAGTGCTCCTTGGGATCTTTAAAGCTTGGGAAATCTTTCTGTATCCAAATCCGGCTTTAAACTTCTCTACAACAGTATCTCGGACCTGCCTGGTATGTTCCTTGTTCTTCATGATGCTCTCTGTGCTTTCAACGGACCTCTGAGACTATCACAGAGCAGGTGCATTTATACGGAGACTTGATTACACACAGGTTGATTCTATTTATCATCATTAGTCATTTAGGTCAACATTGGATCATTCAGAGATCCTCACTGAACTTCTGGAGAGAGTTTGCTGCACTGAAAGTAAAGGGGCTGAATAATCTTTGCTCGCCAAATTTGTCAGTTTTTTATTTGTTAAAAAAGTTTGAAATATCCAATATATTTCGTTCCACTTCATAATTGTGTCCCACTTGTTGTTGCTTCTTCACAAAAAAATACAGTTTTATATCTTTATGTTTGAAGCCTGAAATGTGGCAAAAGTTTGAAATGTTCAAGGGGGCCGAATACTTTCGCAAGGCACTGTACATGTGTTTTAAACAAAGCCATTAGCTTGCTAGCAGGTACTTAGCAATAGGAAAACAGTGAGGTAATAACACATTGAGAACAAACAAAATAGAAATAAAAAATGACATCAAAGAGTCCCAGTAATGACATAGAGCATAGTTTTTCCAGGTAAAATCCGTTTTGTTATGTGAAAATGACTATAACCCTTAACGGAAAAATACCCGAATGTAATCTGAAAATGCATGCAGCGCTTTGTGTATGAAGAATGGGTACAAACGTTCGACCAAAGACGCATGTGAAACATGTCATTCGTCATCCTTAGAAACAGAGATGTTATAAGATACCATGATCTTCAATTTTTAATTCGGAATGCCAGAGATAAGACCTGACAAGTTGGATGGTCTGTGTCAAGACCCAGATAATGCGTCATCTTGGTCTGTTTTTTGTGAAAATATTATTTTACACGCAAATGAATTGCGTGTAAAATCAGCTCTTCAGCTCTCCTGGTATAACAAACTTAGCTGGCTGACAGGAAGTACTGTGACAAAGAAAATGTACTGCTGGCCAGCGCCTCTTGATGAAACCATTTCAAACAATGTGTTGTTTGGTCAAAGGTGGGGTTTGGTGATCTGTCTAATTTTGACAGGACATATAAAAGGCATGAAAAGAGCAATGAACATGTGAGTGCATGTGCAAGATTAAGTTGAATGGCCAGGATCAGGGTTTAGCATGCAATCAATGAAGGTGCTCGCATGCAGTCAACAGTCAAACAAAACAGGGCCTTCATTTAGGGGACATGATGAGAGTAGTGAATCATCCAGAGATGGCAAAAGTACTCACTTCCCTTACTCAAGTAGAAGTACAAATACTTAAAAAATAATCTGGTAAAAAAATAATCTGGTAAAAGTAGAAGTACTGATTTAACTTCATTACTCAAGTAAAAGTAACAAAGTACAGGCTTGGCAATTTACTTAAAGTATAAAAGTAAAAGTAGCCTTGTGAATGACAACTATGTTTTATGCAAAGCTACCTGGACCACACAAATGTTACTAGAGTGCAAGTTGAGAAACTTCCATGGACATGTAAAAAAGGCTCTTATGTGCCATTGCCTACATTTTAACTAGATGTCTGCCAATAGGCCTAAAACATCACATGTGATTATTGTGACAGAGACTGGGACTCCAGATTAATAAGATTCTGACTGAGTAGCAAGACATTAATTAAATTGTGATTCTGTGAGAATTCACAGTTAAAGTTTCTCTTTTTCAATCTTCATCTGAAGGAATCTATATGTATCTGTGTGTGCAGGGACGCTGACAGGGTGGGACAACTGGGATTTTTGTCCCAGGCCCAGTCCTGAGGAGGTCCCAAATTTTGTTTTTGCAGTCATATTTCTTTTACGGGGCGACCCTAAATGTGGAGTTGTGTCCTGGGCCTGGGAATTCCACGTCAGCATGCCTGTGTGTGTGCTCATATGTGTGTGCTCAAGTTCCCCATACTTTTAGAGTTACAACTAAGGGATGGCAGCAGTGTATTAGAAATTACATCTAGTAAATCTTTGAACATGGAGTGTTAATAATAAGAAATGCAATGTCAGGATCACAATATTTAGAATTGAAGTATTATAAAAGTTGGAGAAATTACAAATTCAGTGTGCATTGCATTAAAAAAAATATTTATTACATTGCAAATAGACATCCAGCAAAAGAAAAATGCCAAGTGATGTATGCCCTTAAATCTGTAGATGTGCATGGATTTGTCCTGAACCCCTTAAAGAACTTGGGAGCAACTAGTATACAGATCTTCTGTATAGTGTAACGTGTCATAATGTAATTTGTGTAAAGGACAAATATACCGGTACACACCTTTTGTAATGTTGAACGTGTCATAATGTTATTGCGTGTAGGACAGTGAGTGAATGAAAACGCGTGTGTGTGTGTGTGTGTGTGTGTGTCTGGGATGGACAGGAAGAGAGAGACCGCAAAGTGTTCAAATGTATACCTCAAATTTGCAGCACATTCGCCAGGAGACATTCTTCATGACTACTATGTCAAACATCTCCCTCAGATAAGGCCAAGGATGATTTGGAAAGACTTGCTGCTTGTAGAATCTCTGGGATCTCCGTTTTACATACGTTTTCTTCTTTTTCAATCATGTCACCGTAACTGTACATAATACTATGCTAACGTTACCGCGATCAAGCCGCAATGATTTGCCGCGAATGAATGACACAGAATCTGTCGAGTCGTCTTGTATTTGTGCGTCAAATGCAACATATATTTCCATCCAATTAGATTAAATTCGGTATTGATGACGAGAGAAATATTAACAGTAACTTCACTGAAATTATTTGAAACTAAAGTAACGAGACAATTTTGTAAAATGTAAGGAGTAGAAAGTACCGATATTCGTGTTAAAAATGTAAGGAGTAGAAGTAAAAAGTCGGCACAAAAATAAATAGTAAAGTATAGTAAAAATATCAGAAAAATCTACTTGAGTACAGTAACAAAGTATTTGTACTTCATTACTTCCCATCTCTGGAATCATCCAACAAGGGGAATTACAGGGAGTTCACCAAAACATTAGCTAAGTATGGTTCTGTCTTGTCCACACAATTCCAGTCCTCAACTGTGTTTTCTGGTATGTCACATTCTATACAAAATGACTTGATCTCTGCTCTTGCAGCCACCATTTCTGATCAGATCACAGATGATATTCAGGATGCTCCCTTTTTGGATGGCAGGTGGATGAAACAACTGATATATCCTGCTGTGCCCAACTCTCTGTCATTGTTCGCTATGTGGATAGAGCAGGTAAAATTCAGGAGCGGTTTATTGGATTTTTTGATGGGTGGCAAGATGCTCAGTCTGTTTTTGATGTATTAAATGAGAACATGCATGGGCTAGAATTTTAAGGATAAGCTTGTGGTACAGACTTATGGTTGGGCTGCTGTCATGGCTTCAGCTCTCAATGGTCTGCAGGCCAAAATGAAAGCAATAGCCCCCAGTGCAATGTTTGTGCATTGCTATGCACACATACTGAATCTGGGGGTGTCACAGGGGGGCTAAATGCTTGCCTGAGTGCAGAATTATTTTGCTTCAATCTCTGAGTTTCCCACATAAAAAAGAATCCACATAGAGGACATATTTTCTGGAGTCTAGGTTGCCCAGAAACGCTCCTACTCAATGGACTTTCACATCACGGATAGTGAGCACTATGGCAAACAATTATGATTGCCTCCTGCTGATATTTGATAACATCATTGCAGATATGACAATGGATGATGATACACTGGATTGTGCCAAAGGCTTAGTGAGGAAACTGGAGGATTTTGAGTTTGTGTTCATGTCGTACACATTATGAACAAATCTTCTCTAAGACTGATGTGGTCTTTGACATTGTCCAGCAGTGGGCTATGGATGTTCTTTACTGCAAGAAAGAATTTAGTCTCTTGCATTTGTCAAAGAGAAGAGGTCAGAGGGCGCTTTCCAAGCTGTTTATGCCAGATCTCACATCAGACCCACGAGATGGACCCATGAGAAAGCGCCATCTGACCCAATTGCAGGATCCCCAAGAGCGCTACAGAAATCCTTGCTAACATCTTGGAGCAGATTCCTCAATGTTTTTCAAATTTGGAAAATATGCTCTTCTTAGAATTAGTAAATATAGGGGAATTTGATGAAATGAGTGTTTCCAGAGGAGGCCTTCCAAAGTGTCCTGAAAGGTTATGGCCATCACTTTGATTGAGGGAGACTGAGGGCTGACCTTCAAGTCCTGTATTCAGATCAGGACTTGCAGGGTAACAGGGGAAAGCTGTGTGATTACTTGGTATTCCTTAAAGACATGGAGTTGGACAGTGCAATGCCTCAGCTTTACAAACTGTTCTCATTAGTGGCGACTATTGGAGCTACATCTGCAGGTGTAGAATAAAGCTTCCTGTTTAAAGCGGCTCAGGTCCTACACCTGTAACACAATGGGCCAAGGGTGTTTAAGCAACCTATGTCTGTTGGCTATTAAGAGGACACTCACTGGTCAAGTAACTGGAATAGACGTCGGTACGACAGGGTCACAGAGCATTTTCTTGAAAGGGAACGTAGGGCAGAATTTACGCATAAATACATTTTTAAGATGTAGGCCGAAAATGACGTTCCACTCTTTGAAAGACCAGCAGCAGCCTCTGGCATACAGCAATACTATAACAGTGCAAATTATAAAAGTGAATAATGATTACCCGTACATGCACCTGATATTGCATGAAACTATACATGCATTTGGACAATGGTTATGTCATTAATCATTCACACCCTAAATTAGTTGAATGTAGATCTGAAATCTTAAAAGATCACAAAATACATAATTTACAGTGGTCTTAAGGTGGTCACATGAAAGAGAAAGTAGTTCTGTTGTTATGGCTTGGATTATAAAGCACTTTTAAATACTGTATTATTAGATCAAATTTTGTTAGCAGCCAATGATAGCACAGCATCATAGTTTAGTATCATATAGTGCACGGTGTGTTCATTTGTATTTGGGATCTGTACACGGGTTGTGTCCTACCCTGGTAGGTGGTCATAATGTTAAGGATAATCAGTGTACATAGTTTGTTAGATTTATTAAACATCAATGAATACAGTTCTTACGGCATTTGTAAGCTGCTCAGCATGAAATAAAATGTAGTTCCATTGATATGGCTCGAATTCTACAAATAATACCTTTAACTCTGGGGAGCTAAATTGCTTTCCTCTGACAATTCTACAGTTCAGGCTGGAAGGCATTCGAACTCCTCGAAAAGCTTCACTGTGAAAACTCTTGGACACTGAGTTGTTTCTAATGAAATCGGGACAGGTTTCATATCATGTGACAGTGATTCCACATGCAGCGTTGAGACCAAAAATCAATTCCAATACAAACTCCTGTAGTCAAGACAGAGACATGTTTGTTATTTCAGTTTTTTCATTACTCAAAAATGAATTTATTGACATTTGATGTTGTAGACAAGCTCATTGGTTCACGCAGGCTTGAGTACTTGTGCACATGTACTTTTCATCTCCTGAGCAGGAACTCAATGCAAAATTAGCTGTCCCAGGATTTAGCATATGCACCAGTGAGTAAATCAAGTTGAAAATAATAGATGAACACTGCCCAAATTGTCAATGGTCTCGGAACATTGTTCCAGTGCATTAAGTGAAATAAGATTGAGATAATATTAAGGGTGAGTGCTGAGCAGCCCATTACTACCCGAAGCTACTAGAAAAACAATTAAACCACCAAATGCCAGAGCACTTACCGACCCAATATTTTTAAACTATTGTTTATGAACACTTGTATGTATCATTTTAATGTAAATTCTATGGGATATATCTGTTAGGGATATATGAAATGTGTTATAATGTATGTGAGTGCTAATCCAACTTAAATGGTGTCGACACACCTAAAGCTGTCTTTAAAAATGCTTTCCTCCAAGTCCTTGTTAATGCTCCGTTCAAGAAATTCAGAAGAAAAATTCTGTAGAGTCCCTGGTTGTGCTCATCCACTGTAACGACCACCTATGGGTTATAACAAAAGCCTAAAAAAATCCTCCTAATTGACAAATCTTGAGGGAAGTTAGGAACAAGTGCATGCAGTCAATTAAAAATGCTAATGCAAAAATGTAATTACTTGACAGTTGTTCAGCTGGTGCTCTTCTTTTATCTGGTAACATAGACATGATTCTCACTCCTACAGCCTTACCATGACATAGTGTGCAGGTTAAAACTGCTAGCCCAGTGGAGCCTAACCCAAGTATTGTCAGAGAATTCAGCTTAGCTTTTCCCATTGACAGTGTGACTGTGCCACGATGTAGGGCAAAATAATTCAAACAAAATTGTGTCTACCTTGGAAATCTGATTAGAATGAAACCTTCCTCCATTCCATTCATAGAGAATAATTGTAGAAATACTACACATCTCAAAGTGGGATTACTTAAACGATATGTCGCTTGTTTCAAATGTCAGTCAATAAATTAATCACTGATCATGAATTGGATGTGACTGGCCTGTGTGAATCCTGGCCTATGATTTTACTGCCCTAAATGAGGCCTCTCCTCTGGGTTACACTGGAGAACATATCCCCTGTGCATCCCACAAAGGTAGTGTTGCTAATATTAATAACACCAACTATCAATTTACACACAAATAGTTGTGTTTCTCTCTTTTGAGGTATTAGTTATGAAGGTTATGCAGCATCCTAAATAATTTTTTTATAGTCACTATTTATATGCCCCTGAACCATATATACAGCAATCCTCAATGAGTTCCCAGAATTCTTAACTGACCTTGTAGTCAGGACGGACCGTATTTTAGTATTTGGCAACTTCAATATTCAAATGGAGAAGTCTAATGAACCTATTCACTTAGTTTTGTCCCATGGAATGAATATTGTGGATATAACTGTATTTCCTCATAATCCTGGAAAAGCAGACCATAATTTTATTACATTTGCTGTCGAAACACTAAGCTCACTTGTACCCGAACCAATGATTGTTAGGCGACGTAATATGGGTTGTTGCACAGCCCAACAATTGTTGGATGAACTTTCGGATTCCCTTTACCTACCTAACAATGTCAAAGCAAATACATCTCTTAACACTTTAAAAGAGGACTTGGAGTTAACCCTGTGTAATACCTTAGCTGTAGTCGCACCGCTAAAATACAATGCAAATACGCAACAAAAATGGTGCTCCCTGGTACATAGACAACACCAGAGCCATTAAGCAAGCCTGCAGAATATTGGAAAGGAAATGACACTCCACCCAATTGGAAGTATTTAAACTAGCTTGTAAAGATGTATGATAAACTATCAAAAAGCGCTCTCTTCGGTTCGATCAACCTACTTTACCAACTTAATTGAGGAAACAAAATACAATCCAAAATTTATTTTGACATGGTTGCAAAGCTGACAAAGAAGCAGCACTCCACAAGTGATGTTGGCCTTCACTTCAGCAGTGAAATGTTTATGAACTTCTTCAACAATTAGTTTTAGATCATCAGGAAACAAATAACGGACTCCTCCCAACAAAAGCACATTTCTCCACAACACAGTTGTCCTATGATTGCACAGAACTTGCCCAGATCGTAGATCAATTAGGACACTTGAAGTCTTTAAGTCTGTATTGCTTGCTACTTTCACCGAATTAGTCATGGGTTCTAAACCTACCAGCTGTCAACTGGACCCTATTCCTACTAAACTACTTAAGGAGTTACTTCCTGTGCTTGGCCAGCCTATGCTGAACATAATCAATTGTTCTCTGCCCTCCAGATCTGTTCCAAGCTCACTAAAAGTGGCAATTATATAGCCTCTTAAAAAAACAAATCTTGATCCCGATGAACTAAGCAATTATATGCCAATACCTCCCATTCCTCTAAAGTATTATGGAGAAAGTTCTTTCCCAGCAATTCACTGCTTCCCTTAAGACAAAACACATTTATGAGGTGCTCCAGTCCAGCTTCTGACCGCATCACAGCACTGAGACTGCACTTGTTAAAGTGATAAATTACCTTTTGTTGGCATCAGACAAAGGCTCTGCATCTATCCTTGTTCTTCTTGACCTTACTGCTGATCACTCCCTTCTATTGGAGACAATGGAAAACCATATTGATCTATGCGGTAGTGTAGCTTTCGTCAAAGAAAATTATGACAAAATATTGTCGTCAACGAACCTTTATCACATGACGAAAAAACGCAACGTAAATTCTGTTTTTTTGACGATGACTATAATTAAATGTACATAATGCAATATTTTTGACAGATAAAAACAAGATTAAATGTGGTTTACAAAATAAAAACTATGCTAAAATCTCTCTTCATTTTTGTTGACCAAAACAAGACAAGACGAAATGTTATAACGTTGCAGTATTATTATTATTTTGCAGTATTTCTGTTTCCTGTGTCTCACTTTAGGGGCTGTATCAGGTCGCACTGCACAGACGTGGGCGTTGTCACCTCCTCAAGCATCACTCGCGGCATTATTTAGAAGATGCAGCTGTGGTGAGTTAGCGTAAACGACAGCAAACAAAATTAGGTTTGACAGAGAGAAAGGGACTAATGGGTGGCCACCCAGTTTTTATTTATTTTATTTAAATTTGTGTGTGTACATTTAACATGTTTGGTTGGTAAAATGTATATGTTGTGAAATCAAATCAGAGTGTCTTCCGTGTCTGGAATGGATGTATTCTTGAGTCTATAAGGTTACAATAATATAATAAGATAACCTTGTTTGAAATGTGTTTGGCTAAAATAAAATTTTGGTTTTGTCTATACTACTTATACTATATTGACTAGGTTAAATAGAATTGCATTACTAAAAAGAGACCAAAATTCAATTTTCATTGACAAAATGTCATCAGTTTTTGTCGACTAAAACTAGACGAAATAACTCATGGATAATTCTAACTAAAGATAAGACTAAATTACTCATACTTTTAGTTGACTGAAACTTGACTAGACTAAAGAGTATGAATGTGACAAAAACTAATAAAAACTAAAATGACAGCTTGACACAAAGACTAGAGTAAAACTAAGATTAAAACAGGTCGCCAAAAACAACACTACTATGCGGTCATGTGCCTGGTTTACATCCTATATCAGTTTGTGTGTGTGAATGATCAATCCTCTGAAAAATCAAAGGTTCACATTGGTGTTCCTCAGGGATTGGTCTTGGTATGGTGATATCATTCGAAAGCAGAACATCAACTTTCACTGCTATGCTGATGACACTCAATTTACATCTCTATGAAACATGGTTACATCCCAACCATGAAAGCCTGTGTTTCGGACATAAGGATTTGGTTGTCGCCGTATTTCTTACTTCTAAATCCTGCAAAAACAGAATAGCTAATTTTAGGTCCAAAGGGACAATGAGATTTGCTGTCAGATTTGACAATGAACTTGCTTGGTTGTACAATCATTGCAAAAATATCTGCTGCTATTCTGGGCTCAGATCTCTCTTATGATAAACATATAAAACATCTCATTCCAGAACATAACTAAAATTTGAAACTTTCTATAAAATAATGATGCAGAGAAACTGATACATGCATTTGTTAATTCTAGACTAGAATATCGAGATGCACTTCTCTCCGCCTACCCTGAAAAGTCACTAAACAAAATTCAATTAGTGCAGAACACAGCTGCTAGAATTCTAACTACAACAAAAATGTTTGACCCCAGTGCTAGCCCCTAAACGGACTGTCAGTAAAGACGAGAGCAGATTTTAAGGTCTTCCTATTAACCTACACAGCATTACACGGACTTGCACCTGGTTATCTTTCTGAATTGGTCCTTCCCTACATACTGTACCTACACATATGCTACGGTCACAAGACACAGGCCTCCTTATTGTACCTAGAATTTTAAAACAAACACCTAGCAGTAGGGGTGCAACGGATCATGAAACTCACGGATCGGATCGGTTTTCGGATCAGAGTCACGGATCGGATCATTTTTCGGATCAGCAAAATAAAAATATATAAAATAATTGGAATTTGGGTTAGTTGTTTTTATAATTTTCAGTGGTTATGATGAGCAATACGAGAGAGAAATGTGGTTAATATTGATCGTTGTTTAGGTACATTAAATCACGTTAAACCTTTTCCTCGCCATAGGAGCCAATGAAGAAGAAAACTTTAACGTGAGATTATATAATCGTCTTCTAATTATATAATCGTTGGATTTCGGTTAGTTATTTTGACAGGCTTAAGTGTTCATAACAAGAAATGGCCATGAGAAAT
>JACXGM010027642.1:0-14400 GCA_016801145.1 Umbra pygmaea | reverse complement strand
GTCACTACATTAGTTTGACGTCCCATGTTTATTCGCTTCAGGGGAATGTTAGAATTTAGTGAGGGAGGAGTGTTGTATTGGTTCTGATGTTAGGATTTTTTCATGCCACTAGGTGGAGCTCTTGTAATGTATATATATATATGGGAACTAGTAGTAGGACTCCCTCAGATACCGTGAGTGAAGCAACGTTCACGTGCTAAAAAAAGAGTGTTAGTTATGAGCTCGTAAAGACGGTTATTTTCCTGACTTGTCTAAAACTGATATTAAACTGCCACTCGGTATAACCTTCGTTGTGGTATTTATTTTGACCAAGTTACCACAGTAATAATCCGAATTACGTTTGAAACCTGTGTTGTAGTCATATTTTAGCTGACGTTATAGAATGTTTTAGCATAAAACTCTATAAAATTAACAAATTTATTTCAGAAATTTAACGGGTCATTTTATAGGCTTATACAGCTTTCATATCATAGATCATACCCCAAATTGTCATTGTTACCTCTGCTCTCATAGAATTCAATGCATTAGAATTACCCGCTTGGAACTATTTGGAGACCCATGAATCCGTGACTGTAGCGATTTTTACCTTCCATTGTTGCCACAACTATCTCATTGTAATAGTCGGATCTAGTTTTGCTTAATGTCGGCACAGTATTGAAGAATATTAAATGATCTTTTTATAGTAAATATGCAGGTGGCATTTTCCCAGCTTTCCTTCCTGCGTCAGGATTTTATTTTATAGTCTTAATGTGTCCAAAATGATTGCTCTTGAGCAAAATATTCATCGCTCATAGACTTGTCAATGTCTGCGATTGGTGATATCCACACACACCGCCGCTTGTATGTGAACGTGCTCGTTGCTAGATTGGGAAATCCTGGAGTTGTTTTAACGGATTGATAACCACCATCGTGACATCGATATCTAGATCGCAATTGTTACGTTTAGTGAAGCCAGCGAATGAAAAATAGGGCCTTTGGAACTTGATTTGTAGTATAGGCCTCTAGAACTGGTAGTCAGGACCAGTCTGCCCAATCAGAAGGACTTTGTCAGCTTTTATGAATCCAGCCAGCCAATGTCTCTCCCTCCATACCATCTCTGGTAGATACACCAAGCCCTGCATCTTTTTGTATTAATACATTGAAGGGACACGCTCAGAAACAAGTCTCAACCAGTAGACAACACCAGCCCTTCTGTAGCCTAACAATCTTGCTTAGGCAGTAACATGCATTTTCATCGAAGTAAAAAGGCCTATCGGAAAAAACTAAAGATGAGACATTTTTAAAACTAAATTGAATTTTATTTCTGAATCATTATCAACATACAATGTACAAAAAAACTGAGCTCTGGAAAGTTGGCCCAACATGAATAGAACTGCAGCTTTCCCAGTACAAACCCAGCTATTCAAACACTTTCCAATACATCTCATGTAGCTGTGTCTACTTGTTCAAATAACATGAGATTACAGACTTTGGTCACCATGTGTGTATTGTAGTTCTGAGTGTTGTGCTCTGGGTAGGAGTGTATCATCTTTGGTCCCTATTTCAGTCCAGTTAATCCTGAGGTTCTGGTCACACCTTTTTGGGTTAAGAGAACCTCTGTCTTCAGTGATTTGGCCATGAGAGGGAAGAGTAAGGTGGTGTGGGGCAACAACTTGGCAGGGTTTTAAGGGTTTAGGATCTGCCTGGGTCGCCCGTACCCAGTCATGCCAGCCTGAGACGCTCCCTTGTTGGTGCCCATCTGCAGGCCGATGACACTCTTCCCCTCATTCAGCTGGTCCTCAGAGAAATCTCGCCTGTTCTCACTCGCCTTCCTGCACACACATTCATAACAATCACATTTAGTGTTCATGTTGCAATCACAATGAGAGCATAGTGCCAGTAAAAGGGTTTCTATATAAGGACCCAGACGGGGGCTCTGACTCACTTATGGAACCAGTTGGGGTCGCCACGGTAAGTTCCATCCTCCCTGGTGACAGCCAGGCTCCCGAGGGCCATCAGGGTTCTCTGGACAGCAGCCAAGTCTTTCCCTACAGACAGTCAAACTAAAATTAGAAGCTACATTTAGCAGCATTTGTGACCTCAGAAGTTAGCTTACTTAAATTTGTCATTAGAATGAGAAATATTAAATCCAGTTAACATATAATCTCCATAGAATGCAGTCAACAGGTGGTCTAGCACAACTACGTACCCTCCCAGAGGTCGACTGTCTGGAACATGTCCGTCTTGGTGATGCCGTACTTCTCAGCAGCGTTGAGGAACTGGGAGATTTGCTCCATCTGTTTGAAGGCCATGCTTGAGGTCTGGATCTTCTTAACAGGCTTGTTTCCACAAGACAGGCTGTTGATCAGCTCACACAGAACCTGGAGCCAGAAAGAATGATAGTTACCACCCACCACTGCCTTCAACCTTATAGTTAGTAGTAAGGACAGGGACTCACACATCCATCCTTGAGCCAGTTCTGCCAGCCGGTCTTGCCCGTGTCGGGTCGGCCCACTTTGTCCCCACACTGGGCGATGATCCACTCAGTCAGCCGATCCTCCAGTTCCTGGTCATACTTCTTATCGATCTTACTCTGCACCTCACGACTCAGACCGTAGGAAGGACCTTTGTTTGCCATGACTGTTCCTGTACAGACAGATCAATCATTTCAGGGTGTGCAAACATAGGTATTTGTTCTGGTACTTTCTGGTGTAACTCATACTGTAGATTGCATTTACACAGGCAGCTCATATAAATTTGTTGCAAAATTATTGGCAGAAATCCTCAACACACACACACAGCAGGTGGGAAGAAAAAATGTGTTTGTAGAAATAATGTAAAAAAAAAGTAGCAAATGGTTTACTTTAACCATCAAAAGGCAATCAAACCAAAGTCTGAGATAAGAATTGTTCAAGGGTGCCCTCTTGTTAAAAAAAATTAATAATTTCCAAAGTTACACTCATACTTCCCAATTTAAAACCATGGCTCACCTAGCTTAGAAGACAACAAACTAACATGTAGGTATACCTATTTTAAATGGGCAGGTCACCTAATAACGAGGTGTTAAAGTCAGCTGTGCCAATTAACTAATTTATTGGAGCACGGCAATTGGAAACCTGGAAACAACACATAGAGATAGAAAAAGAGAAAAAAGGTAAATATCTATTCTTACATTGCCATTTTGGGCTGCTGGTATTTAAGTTTTACTGTTACTTTACCAGGTACATATGACAGAGAAAACACTAATGTTCACCATCAACCGCAGAGCAATTACCCAAATGGCACAACAACAGATAGTTCACTTTGCCAGCTGCGAGATTGAATCTAATATACCATTTCAATAGCAAATAGTCCGTTTTAAAGTTGTTAACTGGCTTGGACCTCCAAATCTAATGGCTGATCCCTCCTGATTTCCCTTTTGGAGGAGTTTAACTGGATCATCAAGAGGTATTAAAAAATCTTTAAAATTATTTGTTTTGAACTTGCCTCATTAGCGCTGTTCAGTTGATCCAAGAGATTATTATTGGATAATATATATTTGTAACCACTTTCCAACTTTATGGAAACAAAATGTTTAATGAATTGGTGGAAGTGGATACATTAGTAAACTGCTAAATAGGTCTAAAGAGACTGAATGCATTCTCTGAATAAAGTACTCCATGAATATTTTGATATGTTTTCTATAATTTGTAACTGGCTGAGGTAACAGTTCCTCTATCTGTATTGACTTTAACTTAAACGGCAATTTATGAGACCAAACACTGCTCAGATTCATATCTCTGGCCTGCCAGTGTACAAAAAAAACTGATGTATTGTAATTACTCCTTAACAGTGTCCTGTATGTATTTATGTATGCCGTTTCAGGACCAAAATTCCACTTTTGCAAGCCCAGCCTTTTGAAAAAAGTAGTAGGCTTATATATTAGGTTTAAGGCATTAGTGTTCAGTTTGTTTGAAGTTAAGCTTAGTACCAGGGGTCACCAACTCCTAGTTAACATTTGTATTTCTTAACACAAACTGCTTTTTTTACACTCCCAAAAACTTATTATCTCTGTTAAAATCTGATTTCTTCACCCTCCCTCAAAATATAGTACATTTTGTCTTTTGCAGTCACATTTCTATATCAGAAATCTTTTAAGGGGCTTTTCATAAAATGGAAATGTTATAATATTTGTAGTGTTGACATGATTAAAATTGTATAATTTTTATTAAATTCTTGCATTTTCATAATACTCTTGGAAAGTCATCCCAAGGACCCCTTCCTTCTTTGTATATTAGAACTCAGGCCATTTAGAAAACCTTGAGGTTAGGAGATAAGGTTAGGGTTATATTAAGGAATGCAATTTAGGTTGGTAGGGTTAAGGTAGGTTTAATATTATGGTGGTTAGGTTTGTGTATTGGGGGTTTGTGTAGCACAAATTCCTCAAGTGCGAACAGGATGACACTTTTAAACATTTTCACCCAAAGGTGTGCTAATCTCTAAAAGCTAAGAACCCAGTCTTAAGATGCTTCTGGGAAGCTGGGAAAAGAGCATGTATCAGACTGGAAAATCCCACAGTATCTCAGCTGCAAGCTTCATCCATAACCATCAGTTAAACTGTAAGCAGTGGTTGAATGTTTAATGTTTTTTATGTGTGATTTTCTTCCTCATTTTGTCACCCCTCCCAATTGGTCTTGTCCAATTCCCACTGACCCTGCCTTTTCGGTAGCTCTGCAACTCCTCTTAAAGATGCGGGACGGTGAGTGGGGCTCACAGGGTTCATCCAACCACATGTCGCTGAGCCAATTGCGAAAGTATAGTTGGTAAGCGTATTCATCCGGTCAGCTAATGCACAAGATGATTACGCTCATCTACTATATTTCCGCAATTGACCTTACAGGCGTCCCATTTGCACACAAGGAGTCGCTGGAGAGCAACGTCACAAGGTAAATAATCTGATTCATCTGTTCCAAATCCCAGGCACCGCTATGCCAATTTGCGCTGCCTTGTGCTGTGGGGCCAGGTAAAGTCAGGTAAACCAAAGTCAGGCTCGAACCACTGAGAATTATGAAGCAGTTTGTCCTGAAGCAACTTAGCCCGCAAAGCCTCGTGGACCCTGGGTAATATAATCTGTTTGTGAGCATGCTACTTTCATTGTCCCATTGCTTCCTGTCCTTATCTCTGGCCCCGCCCTGTTGTCGACATCCTGGTTGACTCAGTTCATCCTCTGTCACTTCCTTTCTCTGGGTGTAGCTGTTAACCAACAGACTGCTGTGTTTTGAATTCTGTGTGTGTTAGGCCTGATTTAGAGGTTCTTCAAGTTCCTGTTAGGATATTACCCCCCACTCCCTATGGCATAGTCCTACCAGCACAGTAATTAGGAGAGTTTACATGTTTAACGCACAGGGCATTATGCAAGCATGTCTCGAAGTCCGAAAAATAATAATAGAAATAATAAAAAATAATCCCCTTAAAATAAAAATCTAAAAGACATGTCTACTTCTGCAATTAAATAATCTAAATAATTTCTATTGACTTGATCTAGCCCCAGTTTGGCTTGTGTGTAGTCAGCGTAGGCGTTGGCTAGATTGTGCCCACTTTCCCCATCGAATACTCGAGAGGGGCCAATGTCTATGCTTCAGAAGGTTAATCATGTACGGTGATTATTAGCAGGAACTAACTATACCGTGATCCTCCCTTACCGCTGGGATTTCTCCTTACACCTGCCTCCTAAGTCAACATTTCAGGAACGTTATCAAGCCAAATCAAAATCTATTGTGATAGCGTTGTGATAGCCACTGTCCCATATCAGAGAATATGTCTGTGTAGTAATACTAATGTACAACAAAGAACAAGTTAATATTGGCTTCTATAATGTATTTGGTAAGGAGGTGGAGTTTGTGCGTCAACATCTGGTCTGTGTATAAGACTGGTTGTATTTTGGCAACAAGCCCAATATGTTACTGCAGGTGTACATATTACTCATTTTATTGAATGTGATGTTTGAAACTGTAATGACAAGCCAGATTAGTGAACATCGAGAGAACATTGTTTGCCTCATGCACCTATATGCTTTGCTTCCTGTTTTTGTGCAGAGTGAGAGAAACATCTGTGAGAGATCCTCTGTGATCTGTCTGGCCCTAGCAACGTCTGGCCCTAGTAACGGACACACAGACAAACACACGCATTTAAACATAGTCTGTTTATTAAATTCCAAGAAAGAGCTTCAGATTAGCCATATTATTTGTTCAGTCCATTGTTGTAAAATGTCCTGTTTTGGCCGGGCAACACTTATCTTGATTGTTTCACAACGGAGAGTGTTTGTCACTGTTACTCAATGAATTGTTGCTGTGTTTGTGTCAGTTAGCATTTTTTTCTGGTCAGCTTTCACACTAAGAAAACATGATTTCCCAATACCTCTGTAATCATCCAGTAGCTAATGTCTCCCAGACCAGAACTCTTCGAGCTAACGGCTAATACTTCCATGTCAGTGTCTCTCCTTGCCTGGATAAGAGCAGGGTTTTATAGTGTGGTATGTGGGAGGTGGAGGCCTGTTGTTCTGTATCTAGATATATTACAACCAGAGACAGTACAGTTGTGGTCAAATGTTTTGAGAATGAAACAAATACACATTTTTACAAAATCTGCTGCCTCAGTGTTGATGATGGCAATTTGCCTATATTCCAAAATGTAATGAAGAGTGATCAGATGAAGAAAAGTCCCTCTGCCATGAAAATGAAAATGAACCAAAAAAACATTTCCACTGCATTTCAGCCCTGCCACAAAAGGACAAGCTGCCATCATTTCAGTGATTGTCTTGTTAACACGGGTGAGAACTTCAAGGAGAGAGGTTCAATCAGAGGCGTCATGCCCATTTAAACTAAGGGGGCACGTGCCCCCTCAGATTTTTGAGCCAAGTGGATTTTCCTTTTAATATCTTTTTGTGGGCATATGTTTCTGTGGGTTGTGCACACTGTGCTTCCTTAAAAAAAATTGGTTCATGACGCCTCTGGGTTCAATTGTTGTGAAGAAGGTGTCATGGTGCCTAAGAAAGTCCAGCAAGCGCCAGGACCGACTCCTAAATTTGATTCAGCTGTGGGATCGGGGCACCACCAGTGCAGAGCTTGCTCAGGAATGGCAGCAGGCATGTGTGAGTGCATCTGCACACACAGTGAGGTGAAGACTTTTGTAGAATGGCCTGGTGTCAAGAAGGGTAGCAAAGAACCACTTCTTTCCAGGAAAAAATTTAGGGACAGACTGATATTCTGCAAAAGGTACAGGGATTGGACTGCTGAGGACTGGGGTAGTCATTTTCTCTAAAGAATGTCCTTTTAGATTCTTGGTGGCATCCGGAAAACGACTTGTTGGAGAAGACAAGGTGACGCTACATTCAGTTCTGTGTCATGCCAAATGTAAAGCATCCGGAGACCATTCATGGATGGGGTTGCTTTTCAGCCAAGGTCCCTAAGAACACAGCTATGAATAAAGAATGGTACCAACACATCCTTTGAGAGAAACATCTCCCAAACATCCAAGAACAGTTTGGTGACAAGCAATACCTTTTCCAGCATGATTGAGCAACTCCAAGAATTGATCATGCAAGAATGGGCTGCCATCAGTCAGGATGTGGCAGCATGACATGGCAGATTGCAGAGGTCTTGAAAAAGAAGGGTCAATGCTGCAAATATTGACTCTTTGTATAAACGTAACGTAATTGTATATAAAAGCCTTTGATACTTATGGAATGCTTGTAATAATGCTTCAGTATACCATAGTAACTACTGACGAAAAGAGCTAATTTTCAAAACGTTTGACCACAAAGTAATTCCATAGGGTTTATATTTTCCGAACACTGTTCTGAGGGGACCTCGTTCAGCTCAGCTCAGACACAGTACTGGATGGATCGCAACATGGATGCTCTTGATTGGCTGATAAATATTTTTGTGTCCAACAAGACCAAGGGTCAATAACATCGCTACAGATAACCATCCCAAAGCTCAGGTACCTGCAAGACTATGAACTGTGTTCAAATCGTTGATTTTATCCTGATTTGTTTGCTGCGTCACACGGTGAATACAACCATGTGTGAGAGTTTATGGATCTGATTGTTAACATTTTCGTAGGAAGGGAATTAGATGAGACGAGGGGGGAGCCCTTTTTTGTGTACGCATGGAGGGGGAGGAAAGAACAGGACAGCTATATTGCCTGCTGACAGCCTGAAGCTGTTCCCAGAGCCAGGCGTGCTGCTACAGGCCCAGACTAGGGTTGGTTCAAATATGTGGGCTTGTATCTAGAGCATATAGCCTCCACAGAACTCAAATGTTACTTTCAAGAGTTCTCAAAAATGAATGCAGAGACTTACAGGATCTGAGACTGTCAATTCAGAGACTCATACTTAATATTTTGATCCTGGTGGAGCCATTCTGACACCTTTCTTTTTGCAATATTTCTCAACAGCTAATTGTTTCCAGTCAGGGCTGCATATTATTACCCTGCCCAACCATAATTAAATAGCCAGTGCAATGCCTTGCTCTCGGGCAGCTCCTCAGTGTGGTAGGATAATTATCCTACCACATTGGATAGGAAGTTGTGCTAAGTTTGCCAGAAGCTCTGTAGCGAACCTGGAAGTTCTGAAAAGCTAAATATGTATTTGAATATACTTTATCAAGTATTTTGTTCCCTATATTCATTTAACACTATCAAATAATTTGGTAGGTTGGTCTCTAGTTGACACCCATGGTAGCACACAGCACAACACCCAGCGTAAACATTCATTAATTTATTATTGACATTGGATACATCTTCTTGACATTTACTTTACCAAAGAAACTAGCTAGGATAACAACAAAAATGCCTGAAGCTAACTGAAGCTAATCAGACTGGTTAAATCACCCTGTGCTGTTGATGTAGTTTCCTGTCCAACAAGTCATTTAGACTCCTGGACATACCACCATGGTTAACGTAATCCACAGTTATCTAGACTCCTGGACATACCACCATGGTTAACGTAATCCACAGTTATCTAGACTCCTGGACATGCCACCATGGTTAACGTAATCCACAGTTATCTAGACTCCTGGACATGCCACCATGGTTAACGTAATCCACAGTTATCTAGACTCCTGGACATGCCACCATGGTTAACGTAATCCACAGTTATCTAGACTCCTGGATATACCACCATGATTAACGTAATCCACAGTTATCTAGACTCCTGGACATACCACCATGGTTAATGTAATCCACAGTTACCTAGACTCCTGGACATGCCACCATGGTTAACGTAATCCACAGTTATCTAGACTCCTTGATAAACTACCATGATTAACGTAATCCACAGTTATCGAGACTCCTGGACATACCACTATGAATACCATCTAGACATCTGTGCATACTAGCATGTTTCACAATTCTTCATGAAGGCACATGAGGTTGTCTCCCAGAACATAGTACAACTCCACTTCTGACTGACACTAGAGGATATATAGTATTACAAAATATCTGACCACACTAAAACTGCACCTTCTACCTCGTAAACAAACAGTAAATAAATAATGGAAAAGAAAAAGTCCTATATCATTCAATAATTTGTCTCACTGTCCCCAATAGGAGTTTTGCTAGTGTGTGTGTCTACTGTATGTGAGAAAGATTAGCGATAAGCATCAGGATTGTGAGTAGCATCCATGCCTCTGAGCAAAGAAGATCCGAAACTTTCAACACAGGAACTGAGAGGGGGTTACCAAGCTCCATTCACAGAGGTGGTTTTTCATTTCATGTAATGAATTCATTACTATAGAGACATGTCATGCAGTTCATAAGTGAGAGACGGAAGTGTGAGTGTGTGTGTGAACATGTGTATGTGGAAAAGGACTGAAAAGTTAAAATAAACAAAATAACTACATACCAGTTTGCCTATATGTCTGATACACTGAACAGTAAGAGCCTGATAGTAACTAGTGCAGTTAAGTAAAGTGGTAATTATCAGGTATGTACTTACAGTGTTTAGTTGGGAGCAGCTGTTGTTGTTAAGATTAATGGAAGTGGCTTCAGCCTGTATATCAGTGAGCTGTTGTGAAGAAGTTCCTCTCTTCCTTTTTAACAGAGTAGTCAGATCTCAAGGAGTGCCGACTTAAAAAGAACAAGCACACTGATCTGAAATGACTTCACCACATTCAAGAGAATAGGGGAAGAGAGGACAGGCAGGGGAGGAAACCAAAGCCTTAAAAGGGTATGCGCCTAAAAAAAATGTCTATGAACATTTAGTCCTCTTATTTCATTTTAAAACACACCCTTTTTTCTCTCGTTTCCCTCTGAGTGTGCCTCTGTATTTGGGAGTGGGATGGGGAAAAAGCGAGAGCATTGCCAAAGGGCTCGGTTTGGTCAGCTTGAGGAATTCTCCAAATATCTCCTTTTACCAGCTTATCCAGAGAACAGAGGGAAGGAGGGTATGTGGTTTAGGGGCACCAGGGAAGAGATGCTTTCAGTAATTAGAGGGGAAAGAAAAGAGGTACTGCTAGGGAGCTGTTGATTTGATTGGTTCTATATGAATAATCAGTCAATTGTGGTTTCTGGAGTCTTTCATAAAAAGGAAAAGAAAACGTCTGGTAGTCATGGAATTTAAGTTTGCCTGAGCAAATGGAAGGTAATAGAATCCAAGCCCGTCAGTCAAATAAGTGCAAATAACAATGATTTTTGCTTGCAAATAAAGGTCCTTTGCTTTGCTGGCTGTCCAGTTAAATTCTTCAACCTTTTTATGGTGTTTCTAAAAAACATGAATCCCAATGCTAGTTGTACCAAACCTATGCCAGTTGTAAGTGGCAGCATTGTGTAGTCAGACAAACACAACCTCGACATCCGCCACCCTAAAAGTGAGGCAAGACATAGCTTGAGAGTTCATTGGAGTTAAATATTGACATCACAGATTGCATCACCAGGAGAAGTGACTGCCTGACCTAGAAAGTCACACATAATACAGGCAAAATGTGCATTGAATTGCACAAGACTTCTTCTAAAAGATTTCCTAATGTGTGCCCAAATGGTGCAATTGAAATGTTCTTAATTGTTAAAAGTTTTTTATGTTTTTTTACAAGGTTTTTAAACATTTGTTTTACACAATATACCAAACACAATTTTTTTATTGTGACACAAAAGTTAAATAACGAACAAATGTCTGTTTTTTTTATGTAAGTATTCACCCCCCTACTATGAAACCTTAAATAAGCTCTGGTGCAACCAATTGTTGCCATCAGAACTCTCATAATTAGGAGAGTGGTGTCCACTAGTGTGCAATTAAAATGTCATATGATCTCAAAATAAATATAGCTGTTTCTGGAAGGCCCCAGAGTTTGTTAGATAGTATATGTAAACATACAGCACCATGAAGACCAAGGAGCAATCAAAACAAGTCTGGTATGAAGTTGTGAAAAAGCAACAATCATGGTTCGGTTATAAAAAACATCACAAACTTTGAACACCCCCCCCCCCCGAGAACCATTAAAGAGAAGGCTGTTCACCAAAACTCAGTGGCCGGGTAAGGAGGACGTTAGTCAGAGTAGCCACCATGACGCCAATGGTGACTTTGAAGGAGCTGAAGAGATCCACAACTGAGATGGGAGAAACTGTCCTTGGGACGACTATAACCCGGATGCTTCACAAGGCTGGGCTTCATGGATGTGGAGTGTGGAGAAAGACATTGCTGAAAAAAAAAAAATCCTGTTTGGAGTTTGCCAAAAGGGATATGGGAGACACAGAATGTCTTAGAAGAGCCCAGTCAAAGCCCAGACCTCAATCCAATTGAGAATTGCTGAAGGACTTGAATATTGCTGTTCACCAACAGTCCCCATCCAACCTTACAGAGCTTGAGCAATTTTGTCTAGAAGAATGGTCCAAAATTGCATGATCCAGATGTCGAAAGCTGGTAGGAACTAACCCCCAAAGACTCAAAGCTGTTTTTGCAGCCAACTTCCAAGTATTGGTACCAAGTTTTACCAAGTATTGGCAATACTTACAGTATGTATCCACTAAAAGTCTGGATTTTTTATTTAACTTTTGTGTAACAATAAAAAATGCTTTGCACCTTTAAAGTGTTATGTATGTTGTGTAAAACAAATGGTAAAAATCCCAATACAATTCTTATTCATTTCAGGTTGTCACACTTCAAAATGTGGAAACAAGGGGGGTGAATATTTATGCAAGGCACTGTAGTTACATAAGTATCCACCCTCTTCATATAGACAAAAATTTGTTTAGGAGTAAAATTCTGACTTCCTCGCCATGAAATAACATGCATTTATTTTTAAATGACTACTCCTTCCTCTGTATACACACAAATTCTGTAAGGTCCCCCTGTCAAGTAGTGAAAATTACTCAGATGCAATATAAAAAAGTCCAGTCGTTCCCCACCTTCTGCTGGAGTCAAAGTGTGCAGAAGTCAGATCACAACAACGGTGTGGAGCCTAATGAAATCTATAGTCCCAATACTTCCAAAGTGCACCTTTTCTAATGAATACATGTACAGTATATTAATGTGAAAGAGAGGGCTGAGAGCTTATGCAGTATTCCTTGACTTGTGTTGGCCCTGTGCATCGCAGCTACTTCTACAGTAATTTCAGTCAGACATGATGGTGAATTCTCTACATTCCACTTCCTTCAGGTGGGGGGCATGGTCTATCACACTGAGTTACAGTGCCCCCAAGAGGAACAGAAGGGACACTACGGAGACAGCACAAAATTAAGACCAGAATTAAGACCAAAATGATCAGGTGAAGGGAGTTAATATCTTAACAGTTACTCATGAAAGAAATAGAAAGAGTAAAGGAAATATCAATCATGGCTTTGATAAGATATGAACTCCCTTTACCTGATAATTTTGGTCTTAATTAGGGACTTCCCAAAACTTCAGAAAAGTACTTTTACTCAGTACTTATAGCACCTTTGATTCTGGGAATCACATAGATTAGGAAAAGCCTCACCTGTGTCCTTTCTGTGCTTGTTGTAGCATGGGCAGGGCTTCTCAGGTTATCTCCATGGTAATGTGGAATATTTCACTGGAAGGAGTTAACTGATTAACCTAACAAACCGATTGGAGTTATGTTCCCATGACCAACTGGGAGGAATCAGCCAAGGACCAACTGAGTCATCAGGAGACATTAGCCAGGTAAAGTCCAACTTGATTACACTATAACGGTGGGTGTCATCAATAGGTGCCTATGCATTTTCCCCCAGTTATGTCCTTCAAGTATCTTGATGGAAATATTTAATTCTGACATGGACATTGTGGGCTTAACACTTTAATGTGGTCAACTGGTGAGATGATCAACATCACCCAATTATTCCACTCTTCAGGGAAGGATTTCCAAAAGATTTTGGAGTGTGTTTGTGGAAATATGTGGCCATTCAGCCAAAAACGCATTTGTGAGGTCAGACACTGATGTTATACAAGAAGGCCTGGCTCGTAATTGGCGTTCCAATTCATCCTAAAGGTGTTCGATGGGGTTGAGGTCGGTGCTGTTTACAGGTCACACCATATTTGTCTAATCATGATTTTATAGACCCTGCTTTGTGCACAGGGGCACATTCATGCCCAGGGCCTTCCCCAAACTGTTACCACAAACTTGGAAGCACCCAATTGTCTAAAATGCATTTGTATCCTGTAGCATAGACCTCAACAGTCCCGCCCACAGCTGACTCTGGAAGTAAGAATACAATACATTTTCTCCATTGACAATTCGAATATAAGCCATAAAATCGTAACCGTCGATGGTAGACCTAAAACCAGCTACGACATGACTAAGAGATTGTATATGCTCATATACACTCACCTAAAGGATTATTAAGAACACCCGTTCAATTTCTTATTAATCACAATCTCCTATAGTCCAAACTGAATGTCAGAATGGGAAAGAAAGGCTATTTAAGCAATTTTGAGCGTGGCATGGTTGTTGATGCCAGACGGGCCGGTCTGAGTATTTCACAATCTGCTTAGTTACTGGGATTTTCACGCACAACCATTTCTAGGGTTTACAAAGAATGTTGTGAAAAGGGAAAAACATCCAGTATGCGGCAGTCCTGTGGGCAAAAATGCCTTGTTGATGCTAGAGGTCAGAGGAGAATTGGCCGACTGCTTCAAGCATATAGAAGAGCAACTTTGACTTAAAGGGATACTTCACCCTACAGCGATCTGGAGGGGCTAGTAGCTTCTCCCAGACATTTGTAGAACAGTGAGATATGTTTAATGCATGCCAGGCTAGTGTAAGAGCAAGATTTGAAATTTCGCAGGGAATTTTCACACGCTGACGTCACGGTGGAAATCCAATCGACTGTGGAGATAGGAAAATGAATGTAGGCATGTATTCGGTCGCGAAAATAAGCATCCCTGTTATACTGATCTGGCTTTCAAACCTACTCTCTTAAAGCCTCGGTTGTCCTTGATTTTTTAAGGTA
>JACXGM010027640.1:0-14400 GCA_016801145.1 Umbra pygmaea | reverse complement strand
TCCTCAACCTGATACGGGAATTATTTTCGGCATGGCGGTGGAAGGTCTATGACCGCCTACACATGCACGCGTGCCACTCCTGCGAGCAATGGAGGAGGCATGCGGAGACATCGAGGTGGGCTCGATCCACGGGTGGATATGCCACGCCCGGCGATATTTTCCCGTTGCCTGGCAAGGGAGAACAGCGCATGTCATGTGGTCACTGAGGCTTGGTTTAGGGAATAAAAACCGTTTTAAGACTACAAATGACAGAAGTGTGTTGAGTAAAGTTGACCAGTATGTTGTGTCTGTTTGACTGTTTATTGTTCATGTGCATGTGTGTTAACTATCGATCTGAAGAGGGCCTTTAGAAGTCAGAGTGTTAAGTTTTGATTGCAGAATGGCAGTTTTGATTGCAGAATGGCAGTTTTGACATTGCAGTTCAATGTTAATCTTCAAGTGTTGTGTAAAGCATTCTTGTGTGTTGAGTTTTGACACAATGAGCCAAATTATGCATTTTGTGTGTTAGCAATTGGAAAAAACTGTAATTTAAAAGTCATTCGTTTTCAAGTCTACTTTAGTGATGCATTTTCTATGCAATTCAAATGTTTAGTTTATACAGACTCCACTGTCAGTGTCAACATCAATCAGCCTACTAGCCGTATTGTACTGACGACAGACACTATGTTTAATGCAGTCAAGCAAACATCTGTGCAGTTTTACATTGCAAGCATGTTTCTTTGAATTGTTTTTCTGGAGACATTTATATACATCCATCAAAAGCCACAATGTGCAGTCTGGGAATGAAACGTTATGAATACGGGCAGACTTCCATGTATGCAGGTACTGATATTAACCAGCTATAATAAAAAACTATGAATTTTGTATTTGTTCCCGGTTATTGGATATTAAAATACTTTAGTATTTGTACTAACTGCAGTATTCCACTTACGTTGTAGTCTAAGGATTTGACCAACTCGTATATTTTGTCTGAGGTGTCTAGGATTTTTAGCCTACTGTCTGCACGTAAAAGTGTGTTATACTCTGCGGCTTGAGGTACATGGTATTTTCCAAAATATCAAAGTTTTTATAAATGCTGATGTCTAAAAAGTCGATCCTTACTAGATTTCTCTCTGCTGTCAATTTTAAATTCAGAGTTAAGACGGAAGCATTGTGAAAGGAAAATCTGTGCCATTCCAAAGGATATTATCTATATATCTTTTCCAAAGATCGACATGATGGTGATATGGATATTTTTAAAACGTCATAAACATAATTCTCTTCCCAGTCCCCAATAAATATATTGGTATTGTTAGGGGCAAAATTAGCACCCATCGCCATGAAAATAGTTGAGACCAATTACATTTTGCCATTTTAACATTTAGCTCTAGTTTATACATTTTATATTTTCCTCAATCATTGTTTTCCATTCACCACATAATTCATATAATTCAATGTGTTCTTTTTACAGTATTTGTAAAACTTGTGCATTTTATTTATCATATTATTAATTGTCTGACTATTACATTTTAAATCTCCAAGTATTGCTTTTTGTAACATTAATTCACGATTTATTTATCATTAATTCAATGTATTTATCCAATCTTGTACCTGTGACCAAAACATGCTACATATGGACAGTACCAAAAAAGATGATCTATAGATTCTACTTCCTCAGAGCAAAATCTGCAGAGTTGGGACGATTGTATTCCCAACTTGTATAGATTTCTATTTGTTGACAGTATTTTGTATAATAATTTGAATTGAAATATTCAAATTTTTGAGTCTGGTGTTTTGCGTATTAATTAAAAAACGTTATGCCACGGGATCAGAACATCGAAAATTTCTTCACAGCTATTTTGTAATTTATATGGAACAGCAACCAGTTTTTTTGTTCTTAGATGGAATTGGTATATTTCTTTGTTTATCCGTATTTTCTTTATCCATGTAAGATCTTTGATACATGGTTGACAGACAAGATCAGACCTTTTCCCCTCTTGTACTTTCTTCTTCCAAGTATATGGTATTGCTACAGTTAGTTGATTGTATTTTTGAAGGGAGCAAACATCTCCATATGGTTTTGTTAACTGCATGTAAGGCATCACTCCACCGGCTTCATTTATAATGTCATTTACAAACATAATTCATTTTCCAAACATCTTGTCAAAGTATACAGGCTTTTTATCAACTAGTATATGAGAATTTAGCCACAATAATTGTTGTAAAATTTGGTCCCTATTTTCAGGTGGATTAAATTGAAATTGTAACCAACTTTTCAAGGCTAGTTTGAAAAATAACGATATCTTAGAAATGATTTCCTTTTCCAATATCTGAAAATGGTCAGTTGTAATTTGTAGAAATTTAAAGAGGTTCTTACTGAACAGTGGGTGAAATACTCTTATTAGCTTACTAGAGAACCAATTAGGATTTAGGTAAACCTTTTGTATAACTGATGCTTTTATTGAGAGATCCAAAGCTTTAATATTCAATAGCTTTTGACCTCTGTGTTGATATTCATTATACAAGTATGCCCTTTTCATTTTGTCTGGCTTACCATTCCTTATAAAGTTAAATATCTTTTGTTCATATAATTTAAAAAACTTGTCATTGGGAGTAGGCAAAACCATAAGCATATAGGTAAACTGTGATATAATTAGAGAGTTGATTAAGGTGATTTTACCACAGATAGTTAGGTGCTGTCCTTTCCAGGGTAGCAATATTTTATATATTTTAGCTAGTTTTGTTAAATAATTTTCTTGAATACAACTCGATCTTTCATATGGTATATGTATACCCAGTATGTCCACAACCCCATCAGCCTACTTTATTGGTAATCTACACTGCAATGTAAAATTTGAATCTTTTATTGCTCCAATACATAATATAGTACACTTATCGTAATTAGATTTTAATCCAGATATAATTGAAAAGATATCAAGATTGTTTAGGAGGCTATTTAATGATTCCAACTGTTGTTGCAAAAGGAAACATGAGTCATCGGCATACAAAGATACCTTTGTTTGTAGGCCGTGGATTTCCAGGCCCTTAATGTTGTTGTTAGTTCTGATTTTATTGGCTAACATTTCATTGCAACAGTAAAAAGGTAAGCGGACAGTGGACAGCCCTGCTTAACTCCTCTTGACAGATTGAAATCTTGCGAGATATAGCCATTATTTATCATTTTACATCTAGGGTTACTATACATAATTTTAACTCATTTTATAAGAGTCTCCAAAATTTAAATATTCCAAGCATTTATATATAAAGTCCAATCGAACTTTATCAAAGGCTTCTTCAAAATCAGCTATGAAAACTAGGCCCGATAGTCCTGATAGTTCATAGTATTCTATTGTTTCTAAAACTTGTCTTATATTGTCTCTAATATATTGAACGTGCTTATACAGGGTCTTTAAATGCTCAGCTTGGGTCCTGTTTCAATAATGATGAAATCAGGCCTGCTTGTTGTATGTCTGACAATCTACCGTTTACATACGAATGATTAAAACATGCCAATAATGGACCTCTTAATATGTCAAAAAAGTTTGGTATTCCTCTACTGGAATGCCATCAAATCCAGGAGTTTTTCCAGCTTTAAATGGTTTAATAGCTTCAAAGGAATTATCCTCGAGTAAGGTTTGATTAAATTTCCAGTACCCACTTCCCCGTGGAACTTCTGTAAGAACAATATAAATGCCAATTATTTGATGATCCGACCTCATTCTTTCCCCTATCAACACTTTTTTAACCTTTGGAGCTAGAGAAAATGATGTAAAAAAATAATCAAGACGACTAGCTTGGTTAAGCCTCCGCCATGTTTATCTTATCATTCTAGGATATTTAAGCCTCCATATATCCACCAATTATAGAATGTTCATGCAATTAATTATTGCTTTTATTATATTCCTTTTGTGCTTGTGGGTTATAGAAAAGGTAATAACAACATAAACTATCCAAACTGGAGTTCAATGTTGTGTTATAACCCCCGACCATAATTATATAGCCCTGTGTTGCTTGTAATTTTAATAGTTTCTCATACAGTGGGTACGGAAAGTATTCAGACCCCTTTAAAATTTTTCACTCTTTGTGTGATTGTTTTTTTTATTTTTTTATTTATAAGGGGAAAGGTCAGCTTCAGTATTTGACAACATGGTTGTCATTGTTCTATATTGTGCATCATTTCCAATCCCACTTTTTTCTTTTTTATTATTGCCCCTACACTCCACACCCATCCCAATCCTTACCTACCGTGACCAAATGTTGAGACCAATTACCTGTGCTATTTTAATATTATCTCTAGCTTATACATTTTGTGTTATTTACAATATTTACAAATCTTGTGCGTTTTACATATTCCAGCTTAATTTGCTCCACACCTCATCCACACCCAACACCGTCCATCTATCTTTTAACCAAAGCCATATTGGGTTACTATTTGCCATATTAATTTCTACTCTACTGTGATGCTTCACATAATTATAAAACCTTTCTATTCTCAATGACTCCACCAATTTGGAATTAAAGATAAATATGTTTGCCAAAATAATTATCAAATTATTAATTGCCTGACTACTACATTTTAAGTCTCCAAGCATTGCTATTTGTAACGTCAATTCAAAGCAAATATTGCATTTATTCATCCATTCTCTTACCTGTGACCAAAAACAAGCAACATGAGGACAGTACCTAAAAAGATGATCTATAGATTCTGCTTCCTCAGAGCAAAATCTGCAGAGCTGGGAAGATTGTATTCCCCACTTGTATAGATTTTTATTTGTTGCCAATATTTTGTATGATACATTTTTGAGTCTGGTGTTGTTTTTACGTTTTAATACAAATGCGTTATGCCATGGGATCGGAACATCAAAAATGTATTGATTGCAGCCAATTGATAGAATCAAAAAAGTTCATTTTATTTCTCATTAATATACACTCAGCACCCCATCTTGACAGAAAAAAACAGAAATGTAGAAATATTTGCAAAGGAAACAAAGAAAAACTGAAACATCACATGGTCATAAGTATTCAGACCCTTTGCTCAGTATTGAGTAGAAGCACCTTTTGAGCTAGTACAGCCATAAGTCTTCTTGGGAATGACGCAACAAGTATTTCACACCTGGATTTGGGGATCCTCTGCCATTCTTCCTTGTAGATCCTCTCCAGTTCTGTCAGGTTGGATGGTGAACGTTAATGGACAGCCATTTTCAGGTCTCTCCAAAGATGCTCAATTGGGTTTCGGTCAGGGCTCTGGCTGGGCCAGTCAAGAATGGTCACAGAGTTGTGCCGAAGCCACTCTTTTGTTATTTTAGCTGTGTGCTTAGGGTCATTGTCTTGTTGGAAGGTGAACCTTCGGCCTAGTCTGAGGTCCTGAGCACTCTGGATGAGGTTTTCTTCCAGGATATCACTGTATATGGCCGCCTTCATCTTTCGTTCAATTGCAACAAGTCATCCGGTCCCTACAGCTGAAAAACAGCCCCATAACATGATGCTGCCACCACCATGTTTCACTGTTGGGATTGTATTGGTCCGGTGATAAGCAGTGCCTGGTTCTCCACACATACTGCTTAAAATTAATGCCAAAAAGTTCAATCTTGGTCTCATCAGACCAGAGAATCTTATTTCTCATAGTCTGGGAGTCCTTCATGTGTTTTTTGACAAACTGCAGGCTTTCATATGTCTTGCTCTGAGGAAAGGCTTCCGTCTGGCCACTCTGCCATAAAGCCCCAAATGGTGGAGGGCTGCAGTGATAGTTGACTTTGTGGAACTTTCTCCCATCTCCCTACTGCATCTCTGGAGCTCAGCCACAGTGATCCTTGGGTTCTTCTTTACCTCATTCACCAAGGCTCTTCTCCCACGATTGCTCAGTATGGCTGGACGGCCAGGTCTAGGAAGAGTTCTGTTTGTCCCACACTTCTTCCATTTAAGGATTATGGAGGCCACTGTGCTCTTAGGAACCTTGAGTGCTGCAGAAATTATTTTGTAACCTTGGCCACATCTGTGCCTTGCCACAATTCTGTCTCTGAGCTCCTCGGGTAGTTCCTTTGACCTCATGTTTCTCATTTGCTCTGACATGCACTGTGAGCTGTAAGGTCTTATATAGACAGGTTTGTGCCTTTCTTTTCTAATACATTTGCACACATTTCTACATTTCTGTTGTTTTCTGATGGGGTGCTGAGTGTACATTCATGAGAAATAAAATGAACTTTTTAGATTTTATCAAATGGCTACAATGACACAAAGAGTGAAACATTTCCACACCCTCCCAAGCCTTGTACTAGGTAGCATTCTTCTCCAACACCAAGCACATTGTGCCATATGTAGTGTATAAGCAAACCTACTACCAATAATATGCCAATTACCCTTATGTCGATTTGTGTAGCACTCAATAAATTTTATCTATAAAGATACAATATTTTAAGTTCATTTTGTAGCTATTTTTTATTTTTCCAAAAATATTCTACTTCTTTTAATACCTGTTGATATTTTAGTGAATATTATTGTTATAGTAAAAAGTATAATTAACTCACATGCATCAATTGTGGGTTACAAACAAACATAATCACAAATTCCTAAATCAACCCATTCATTCATCCCAAGCCATTATATCAGCAGATGTATAATGGTTGCACTCCCCCAAAATCCTATTCTGCCACAGCTGCATGATGGACTGCAAAGCAGCCCAGAAAGACACATACACAACAAAATATTTTTCTAAAATTTTGTCTAAATTACAGAGAGGAGTCTTCCATCTGAGACATCTGCCCGAACACCTGTTGTTGACACATCTGATCTCACCCTCTATTGAGTGTTTAGACCAAAACAGTCTCATACTGAAACAGCCAAAATAAAACCTTAATACAACCTCCCTCTCTGATTGTCTGAGTGTGACCTCCTACCCAGGGGTTACTGTGGCCGGTGTTAGTCAAACACTGTCACTGCCTGGAAGGAGATACCCCACCGGAATCCCCACTGGTAGGTACAGGTCAACAGGGTTCCCATGGCAGTTTTGAGAATATCCCTGTGTATTATATAACCCTACTTAGGGCTTTGGCTTAGTCGGACCAACCTTGCCAAGCAGGCTCAGGATCAACTGAGGGAGGTGCTGCTCCATTAGGTTTTGCCCATCATGTGACACAAACATGCAGCCTACAACAGGCACGAGAGAGTCAGAAGGTCTAGTGTCCAGGGGCCTCATTTATAAAGCTGGCGTACGCACAAAAGAAGACGTACGCATCTCTCTACGCAATAATTGGGATTTATAAAAAGCCAACTTGACGGGAAAATGTGCGGCCCTTCACGACAACTCTGACCCATGCGTACGCACAAAAACAGGTGAAATGAGAAATGGCGACACTGTCGGCAGATGGATGAAACACGTAGGCTTCTGTAGATCTCTCTGATAGTTCAGAGCGTTGTTTAAACAAAATCGAAATACTGCCTCTCATTAATAATATGAAGATGTCACAAAGCCATCCTTACAATTATCAGCTTGCAGTGAAAAACAAACAAAATAAAACAAGATTGTAACGTAATTGCAAATTAAGCACATATTGCACATATTTGCAAGAAGAACACTCAAATATTATCTGTAATATTGGCATGTTACGTAATTCATCCTCATAAATAATACAGTAAACAGAACAAAATCATGTTTAAAACTGATATTCTTGTCTGGCGGTGCAGATAGTTAAATAAATAGATGATGATTTAGATGATGCTAGATAGATAGATAGATAGTATTTATTGTCATTGGGGAATATTGTTTTCATAGTTTAACTGTCGTAATCAGATACAGAAACAGTGTTCATTTATATGCATTTCTATTAATTTTTAAATGAGTTTCATCGTGACGCATGTCTTAACCATTTTGAAATATGCAATAAATTCCATTTGTGCAGAACTATTTTCCATTTACAATTAGATTAATACCGAACTCTGTAGATTTTCAGATACAATCAAATGGATGGTTAAAAAAGCCATGCCATCACAATGCGTAATGTTGCACAATTGCTGATCTTGCACTGTTAGAATATAATAATAATAATAGCCTAATAATGCATATTATTTATTGGCGCCTTTCATAACACTAATAACAGGATTTCTGACGACTGGCACTTTCCAGATGGAACGAACTGACAGGTCAGGGATATCTAAGCCAACCCTTAGCCGGATTATGCCAGGGGTGTTAGTCGGTATAATAGGCTTGTCGCATAATTACATTAAGTTTCCGTACACGGCGTGTGAACAGTCAAACAAAAAAGCACTATTTGTCCGGTTTCCCAAATGTAATCGGTGCTATTGCCTGCATATGTTGCCATAAGAACAATGAATGAGAATGAACATGCGTTCATTAATCGAAAGCATTTGCATTCCACCAATGTCAAAATAATTTGGGATGCAGACATGTTGCTGTGATGTAGCCAATTTCCCCCCACCCGTGGCAGACACACTTTCGCGATGAAGCGCTAGACGCTTTGACATCGACTGATATCTGACCACTTTATATTTCGGCCACGGTCAGACTTTTTTACAGCGTCTGCAAGCTTTTGCCACTCCAATGCCTTTTCGCCATTGGTAATAGGCACACTGTGCCCTTCAAACAACATTTTCCTTCTCTTATTTCGCCAATAATATTTTCTACTTCACATTGAGTGAAGTGGCTTTTGGTTAGCCTCTGTGTTTCCCATGCTTTCTCAATCAGTGAATATTAATTTTGGGGCGTTTCACTGACTATTTATGGGCAAATAAGGGTGTGACATGTAGCCGCAAAAGCTGCGCTACATATTTGAGTTGATTGTGATTTATAAAGGGAAAAAGGCGTAGGACGTGCGTGCGCATGCTTTTATAAATCTGAATATTTCTTTGCGTACGCATGTCCTATATTTTGTCCGTACGCCACTTCTGATGCAAATCCACTGCAAAGTTTTATAAATGAGGCCCCAGGTCTTTCAGGCTGTCCCCTAAAGAAAAGAGAGCTCTCCACAGAAGTAAATTATTAATCACATTTTATTAGATGAATATTCGTTTAAAGCAATTTGTTCTACTGTGCAATGAATCCATAAAATATATGAGTTAATTTCATAATATTAAGCATTATTGTTTATTGTTAAAAAGGATCCCCATTAGCTGTCTCCCAAGTGGGAGTGTAGTGGATTTTTAGATTGTTTGCAAGACTGATTATAGCCGTTTCCACATCCGTCTAAGGACTGGCATTCTCAACATTTTACTGTACATAAATGATATGACATTTGGTGTTTTTGGACAGTCCCATAAAGGATGGTTTATGATACAGACATTACAATGTTGAACAGGTCCAATGCTCTTCCACAGGTTTAAAACAAATACTATTGTGTTCAGGTATATATGTTCATATGGGTGGCTTTGTCCAGCACCAGCCAGTGAAATGGTGACTCCCACTCTTATGCAGCGGGGAAGTTGGGCGACGCCTCTCCAGGGGGAATATAAGGCTTTGTTTAAGGTTAAACTGATGAGATTTCTTTAACGATTTCTCCTGGCCCACGTCTGTGCGTGCCATAGCAAATGTGTTGAATAAATGTTGAGAAATAGACTGAACCGTATAAGATATGCTTAGATCGTAGATCATATTTAGAAGTTTTAGACGGCATGTAATTCTGGGTATTGTATTGTGTAATTCTGTGTCTGGTTAAAGAGTTGTATTTTTGTCTTTAATTGGAATTAAATATTATTCACTTTACTAAGTTCTCTCCGTCTGACTTTCTAAATAATTTCCCAGAACTTCTCCGGTGGACACATTAATGGGAAACGTAGGGTATCTTGTTGCGGCTTGCTCAAAAGTTTCCTGAGTATCGCGTTTAGCGATTAAGTTTTCCTGGGTCGCTGTAGTATTTCTTCCGTAGCTGTTTACACACACGGATCGATGATCATTATGAGGTCAGATAGTTAGATAGGAAACACGTCTGTACTATCAATCATCTATACGCATTTATTAAGCATTTCTCCGTTCTTAACTCAGACTATTGCAACAGAGGAGAAAAGGAAATGTATTAATCATCAATGCTTTAACTTCATAAGTGCACATTAATTGTATCCTTTTACCCCCTAACTACAGGAGGAGCTAATCTTCCTGGGGTCCAAAAACAAAAAATCACTTAATGATAATCTAAAAGCAGTAAAACATTGTAGACATCATTACAAACATCATCAAATATGTCCATTCCCTACTCACAATTTTAAATAGTACATTCTCAGGTGATACTTAAAAGAGACCTTGCTATTCATTTCAGGTATATTCAGTGGGCAATTATTCCAATGATTGATGGCTCGATAAATAACTGCTCTTTTTAAAGCATTAGATTTTGGGCGTGGTAACAACATCTGGCCATCATCAGCTGACCTAGTCAAATGAGAGTGATCCTCATCACACCTAACAATTTGGTTATATAAGAAAACGGGTTGAGAAATAAAGACAATATTTCTGAAAAATGTAGTTGTATTGTAAACCAACCTGTTTTTTACCGTTAACCATTAGAGTCGACGGTGCATACTGATAGTGTTTGTTCTCATGGGACAATGTAAAACCAACCTGGCAGCTCTATTTTGGGCAGTTTGTAATTTCTTTACTTGACCTTTAGATGTAGATGACCATACAGGTGCACAATAATCCAGATGACATAAAATTAAAGATTTAGCCACCTGTCAAACAATGTTTGTAGGGACATAAGAAAGACATTTCCTCACCATAGAGATACCCCGACCCATCCTCTTGACTATGTTATCAACATGTTCTACCCATGACAGCTGACTATCTATTATTGTGCCTAGTAGTTTTACCTTGTCCACCTGTTCTATAGGTACCCCAGACAAGTTCAAACTCATCTTGGGTATAGATGACAGTTTATGACTCGATCCCAAGATAATTGATTTGGTTTTTGAGATATTCTGTACCAAATTATTTTGTTTTATCCAATCAAAAACCATATTTAACTCAGCTGATAAAACATTGTCCAGTTCACTGACAGTTTTTGCAGCATAATACAAAGTAGAATCATCAGCATACATTTGTACAGTTGCTTTACACAATACTGATGGTAAATCATTTGTGAAGATGGCGTATAAGAGTGGTCCAAGGAAGCTCCCTTGCGGGACCCCGCAGTCCAAGACCTTTGAGTGAGACCAGCTGCCAGTGTAATAAACCTGTTGCGTCCTACTTGTGAGATAACTATTCGTAAATCTGATGGCAGTTGGACTAAATCCATAGCACTCCAGTTTACCAATGAGTAAATTGTGATCTATGACATCAAATGCTGCATTAAAATCAAGTAATACTGCACCAGTCATTTTTAAATTATCAATCTCCTTGAGCCAGTCATCTGTCATTATTGTAAGGGCTGAACAAGTTGAATAGTTACGTCTAAAAGCATGTTGGAAATCTGTGTTCAAGCCATTACAGTCAAAGTATTCCTGTATTTGTGAGTGGACTATTCTCACCATCAGTTTACTAAGAACTGGAGGAATAGTTAACTCTACTGTTCTTCCCAGTGAGTGCTAATTTGCCATCTTTAGGTAAGGGAATAATTTTACCTTCTTTCCAGATAGTGGGAAAAACACCTTACATTAAGCATGCATTTAATATTATCCCTCTGTACAACCTCACATCCCCCATACAGCCCCAGCTCAGAAACATAGGGCTACATTAGTATAGGGGTATGCAAGCATCAACACACTCATATCGTGGCATCCTCAATCCATTTCACCATTCCAAACCCATACAATACACTTCATATTTTTTTATTATTTTCGGTTTGAGTTAATAATTAACAAAAATTAAAATCCATATATAATTTTAACAATTGTTTACCCCATCTTACAATTATTATATATTTCTTCATATTTTTTTATGAGCAATTTTAGTATAGCCAGGGGGTGTGAGGAATGCCCCTGGTGTCTGTCCCAACCAGCGCTCCTCTTCCTCTGAGTATTAGGACAATGCCCATTATTAGGGACTGTCCCGTTATATTCAGCAGCAATTCAGCTGCGCTATCCGAGCATAGCAGTTTATGTTTGTTATATATCAGGTCCCGTTGAGTATCCCTATGTAGAGTTTGTTGTGTGGGGATGTTTTCTCGTCTGTTAGTCATAGGAGTGTGTGGTTCTGAGCTGGCCTACCTATGCCTAGGAGCCCAGGCGCGGGAAGTTTGATTATGCACACAGGTGTATCCCATTGACATTGCTCTGCCTTGTATTTCAGCCACCTGTTTCAACACTTCCGTGTTGGTTATTGTTTTTCTGTACCTGCGTTATTTCTTATACCTTCCTTGTTTTGACTTAAGTACCTATTGTTGCTCTGGGTTTCGAAGATGAATAATTCACCTGATACCTGCACTTGTCTCCTCCATACCTGAAACGCTATAGGGGTAGCTTTTTTATCCCGAAATAGCTGATTGTCCATGTATAGTTTGTCAACAACAAGCGCAAAGCGTTTTCCTTTCATTCTGTTTTCCTTTTGAATTGGATTAAATATTTTACGTCGTTCTGCGATTTTTTTGGGGAATTGATCAGTCGATGTTTGAACCTGCCAGTCTTTTCCCCAAGCTTTTAATGTTGATTTTATCCCTAAAATTGGCAAATTTAGCAACGATAGGACGTTCGTATTTCTGGTTCCTTTGTCCGAAAACGGTGGAAACGTTCAAACTTTATCATATCAACAGTTTCGTGTTGGATTTTAATCGCTGTTTGGAGAAAATCACCCACGACCTCCTTGATAACCTCTCTTTCTTTCTCTTTGATACCTGTAAGTACAATATTATTTCTCATTGATCTAGTTTGTATGTCCAGTAACGACTCTTTCAAAAGTTTGTTCTCTTTTTTTAGTTCCATGATATCGGTTGCCATGTTGTTAACAGATATATTTAATTTATTTGTTTCTCTAACAATGCTATTTTCTCATCATTAATTTCGAGACTCGCTTTGACAATATTATGTTGTCTGTGTCCGTCGAGGAATCTCGCTTACGTTTTGGGATAGGTTCCCCAGTTATACTTTCAGCCATAGTTGTTTGATGTGTATGTATGTATTATTCCTCGAAAAATCACATTCTCTTAAATTCTTTCTTGTGATTATCCAGTTTGTTTAGTAGTTTTGAATTCAATAGCGACTATTGTTGTGTCTATTTATGTTTTATCTCAATGTTTGTCTCGCGCCCCCTTACATGATCTAATTTAGTCCGCCATCTTACCTACACCTAAATAACTTGGTGTACTGCAACAACATGTATGGGTCATTCTTAGCAAATGGTGCCATTTGAGGGTGGTAACCTTGCATAAAAAAATAAATTTTCATTGATTTTATGAAATAATGTAATTAAATCCCCCAGCCACGGGTCATCTGAACCCTGAGTGTTATCAATATCTGGTGACACTTAACCGAAATGGGGTTCACAGCCCTAGTAAAAGAAAGTATATTTTAATTATACTACAGTATTATTTTTCCAGTATACTTATGTTTAACCATAAATGTGTATTTAATATACACTCACCTAAAGGATTATTAGGAACACCCGTTCAATTTCTCCTTAATGCAATTATCAAGACAATCTTCTTAAAATCCAAACTGAATGTCAGAATGGGAAACAAAGGTGATAAGCAATTTTGAGCGTGGCATGGTTGTTGGTGCCAAACGGGCCGGTCTGAGTATTACACAATCTGCTCAGTTACTGGGATTTTCACGCACAACCATTTCTAGGGTTTACAAAGGGAAAAACATCCAGTGCGCGGCAGTCCTGTGGAAAAAAATGCCTTGTTAATGCTAGAGGTCAGAGGAGAATGGGCCGACTGCTTCAAGCTGATAGAAGGGCAACTTTGACTGAAATAACTATTTGTTACAACCGAGGTATGCAGCAAAGCATTTGTGAAGCCACAACACGCACAACCTTGAGACGGATGGGCTACAACAGCAGAAGACCCCACTGGGTACAACTCCTCTCCAATAAAAATAGGAAAAAGAGGCTACAATTTCCAAGAGCTCACCAAAATTGGACAGTTGAAGTTGTTGCCTGGTCTGATGACTCGATTTCTGTTGAGACATTCAGATGGTAGCATCAGAATTTGGCGTAAACAGAATGATAACATGGATCCATCATGCCTTGTTACCACTGTGTAGGCTGGTGGTGGTGGTGTAATGGTTTGGGGAATGTTTTCTTGGCACACTTTAGGCCCCTTAGTGCCAATCGGGCATCGTTTAAATGCCACGGCCTACCTGAGCATTGTTTCTGACCATGTCAGTGAGAGTTAAAGAAGTACCCACCTGTCAAAAAGGTGATTGATGGATGATTTATTGCCCCCCTGTCATAAACCCCGCCCCCTTCCTAGCCCACATCCGCTCCCCCCCTCCCCCTTCCTTCCTGTTTCCCCTCCCCCTTCCTGTTTCTTGACCACAACAGCTGTG
>JACXGM010027639.1:0-14397 GCA_016801145.1 Umbra pygmaea | reverse complement strand
ATGTGCACTACGTTAGACTATCTAATGGTTACAGTACAGAATATGTCCCCTATAATAAAGTGATGTGCACTACGTTAGACTATCTAATGGTTACAGTACAGAATATGTCCCCTATAAAAAAGTCGTGCACTACGTTAGACTATCTAATGGTTACAGTATTGGCAGCTGCAGGAATATTGATAGTGAAGTCTAAATCCAGCTGTAAAAAAGTTACTGAAAGAGGCCTGATTTTTATATAAATTTAATTTTTATGTCCTTACTCAAAAAGTGCATTTTACATGAAACTGTGTTAAGACACACAAGAATACATATACAGTGACATGACCACTGAGATAACCACCCACCAATGTTCCTCAGCAAAGATCATCCAAAATGATTTGAAACCTGACAAATCAACGAAAAGAGCTGTGTTGTCTTTCCTTCATCCATACAATGATTAATACCATTTTATGACAATTAAACTGTTGGTGGGTTTTGATCCAGTGTTGATCGCAGGGTGACTGGAACAGATTTTCACAGAGGACAGTGTGAAAGCCAGAAAACAGGTGTGGAGGAGGTGGTAACATCTGATTTGAAAATGAGCTTCAGACCAGGTATTTGCGAGGGGGGTGGGTTGGTGAGCTGCTTTATCATTGCTTCCTGCAGACCTACGTCGCAATGCAGTGCAGCACAAAACACACTCAGTGCTTCAGGAGATCTTCGTGATTCTCACCGTTTCTGTTCTCACCTGAGCACAACCATTCCTTTCTTCACAGTGCAGATGCAGATATTCAAAGGCCTGATAGAGGATCTTGACGAGAGCTATTGTACCTTCGTACTGTACAAGTAAACAATTTTATTTTAGTTAGCAGTTTTATTTTCTATCAAACAACGAGAACATATGTATAGGGTAAGCTAGGGTAAGCTGGGGTAACAAGCCCCCCCCCAAGTAGAATGTTTAATTTCTGACGGAAAAGCCGAAGTTTGGGGGAAAAAAATTTATGTGGATCCTGGCCATGCTTAGGTGAATTAATTATAAAAAGAAATAAATGGCTATGGAGTTTGGATTTCTTGATTTTTCTTATGTCCCGGGGTAACCCCCGGAGTGGGGTAACTGGCCCCCTAAGAACAATCTCTAATTGCCGACACAAAAAAAGCAAATTTTGGAGCTTAGGCAAATTAATTATGAAGGGCAGTAAATAGGTGATTTTCGACTGACCAGCTCTGCAGAGCGACGTGACCCTGCAAGGCACTTTGGTCTGTCGTTATTGTGTTCCCATGTTTGAGTTTGGGAATGGGTCTGGCTTAACTCACTGGGAAAATATTGCTGGTTAGAAGGCTACTTCATCTTGCATAAACACACTTATAAAGCTAAATAACCCTATTTATTAATATTTAAAACATATTTTAAAACATATTCCTATAAGATAATTATTCCCTACACTATCTAGTGTTTTGTTACACAAAAAAGCAACACCTAAAATTCACAATATTTATCAAGTTGGACCTGTGATTGCAATTCCTGTTGAAATACAGTGATTACAATCAGTGTAGACATTACTATTTTATGTAATTAGGGTAAAAGTGTATAAAATAGATTTATATTTATTTAAATTCCTCAAAGAAATGTGTCATTTCAAGTAAAGGAACCAACGAATATTGGCTGTTGAATTTCTCTATTGGTAACCACACCTAACAGCCTGGTTCGTCCTGGAGGAGTGCTATAATTTTTTTTGTGGAGCTGGCCCGGTATGGCACGCTACCCAGCGGGAAGTTGTAGATGGCTACGTGTGATGGACACGGACAGTGGAAAATAGGCTAATGTCGGAGTTTACACTTGTATTACACAAGTTATTAGATTAAATGTTATTTTAGAAAATGGAGGGGGGGTAGTTACCCCACTAGCAAGGCTGTAAGTAGGCCTACTTCTGCAGTCTTATTCTTCCAATTACTTCAACTTTCTTCCTCTTCCTCCACTTGATATTGCTAGTTAGCATAAGGTTGTACTAACCAGGCTTGTCATTGTCTAAATGACAGGTAGAAACACAGCTATTACCTTAAATGTGTAACTTTCTCCGGGGCTAGTTACCCCATACCGAGGGGGACCAGTTACTCCAAGCACACTCATCCAACATATTACTCCTTTTATGAAAATGTATCAAATTATTTATTGCTAGACCAGTGGATTATTTATCTTAAGGCTTTCCTAATTTGCATTAAAAACAAATTATAGATCTAACTTCATTGAAAAATATCTACAATGTTTTCAAAATATGAAAACATTAGATAAATATACCTCAAAATCATTTTATGTAAATATCTACAAAAGTTATGATTAGACAAAGGACAATTTTAGTTGTGCATGATCAGGGCCAGAGGTAGGGCCAGTTACCCCCTGGGGCTATTTACCCGACCTTACCCTACACGTCAAGAATGTCAGTGCCGCCATCAGATATATTTTTAACATGGTCATTCAGAATCTCTTAGCGTTTGTATTGGAATAATAAGTAGACACATAATTATTTTAGCTTTGCCTTTATTAGCTAATCAGTATGTATTGCGTATTCTCATCAGTTTATTCACAGCCCAGTCGCCATGGCGTCGGAGCTTTCCTCTGACAGCATAATAACTGACCTCAGCAATGACTCAGCAACACTGTACAACAGAGAGCTGCTTAAGAGATGCACATTGAGCAAGTTCAGAAAGTCTTTCTCTGCTTTTATAATTGCAAATATAATATACTCATTGATATATTCATAAATATACATATACAGTACAATTTTGTCATCTATCACAATCATTTATAGGCATGTTTTGACATCTCTACCCTTGAAGGCTTTGAAAGGTACATTGCCCTGTGCTCACAGACAGAATCAATGCTGCTGTTTAAATGCACTTGTTAGTATTGACAGCTGTCAGAGACACATTCAGATAGATTTTAAAGCATTCTGCATTCACTACAATCATTCAATAGAATAAGCATCATAGCATGATTGGCCAGGGTTAAGCACCCAGGGGTTAGTAATTAGAGAAACACTATTGCTTTGTTTGTTTACAGTTTGTCTCGTGTTCTGATCTGGCTTCCCATAACCAAGGCTGCTCAGGTCTTCAGTAGCACCTAACCCCCCCACACACTTCATATCCCAATAGTTCTTAGAGATTTCTGACAGAATTTAGTGTTTCACTTCTTGGATTTCTCCTCTTTGACCTCAGTGGTTGAGGACTTCTTGGCCTTCTCTGCCTTACCTTCCTCCTTTTTGTCATTTTCCTCTTTAGAAGCAACCTTTTTAACTTCTTTCACTTCCTCAATGGGCTCTGTTTTCTTCACCTCCTTCACTTCCTTCTTATCCTCTTTCGCCTCCTTCTTGTCTTCCATCTTATCTTCCTTAACTTTCTTCTTATCCTCCTTCACTTCCTTCTTATCCTCCTTCTTGTCTTCCTTCTTATCCTCCTTTACTTCCTTCTTATCTTCCTTCACTTCCTTCTTATCCTCCTTCTTGACCTCCTTGTCTTCCTTCTTATCCTCCTTTACTTCCTTTTTATCTTCCTTCTTGACCTCCTTGTCTTCCTTCTTATCCTCCTTTACTTCCTTCTTATCCTCCTTCTTGACCTCCTTGTCTTCCTTCTTATCCTCCTTCACTGCCTTCTTATCCTCCTTGTCTTCCTTCTTTTCCTCCTTCACTTCCTTCTTATCCTCCTTCTTGTCTTCCTTCTTTTCCTCCTTCACTTCCTTCTTATCCTCCTTCTTGTCTTCCTTCTTTTCCTTCTTCACTTCCTTCTTATCCTCCTTGTCTTCCTTCTTTTCCTCCTTCACTTCCTTATCCTGTTTCATGTCCTTCTCTTTCTCCTCTTTACTGGGTTCTGCTTTCTTCTCTTCTTTCTTGCTCTCTGTTTTCTCCAGTGACTCTTTGGGGGCAGACTTCACCTCTGCTTGGGGTTTGTCTTCGGGTTTGGCTGGGGCCTGTTTTTCTTCTTCCTTAGTGGGAGTAGGGCTCTCCTTGGCGGGGGCGGGCTTCTCCTCTGTGGCAGGAGGGGCAGGTTTTGGAGGCTCAGTCTCCTTAGGTGTGTCCTCTGGCTTGCTCTCCTTCTTGGGTTCTGGTTCCTCAGTCTTCTCCTCAGACTTTTCTTCTTTAGGCTGGCTCTTCTCCTTGGGCTCTGGCTTCTTCTCCTTTACAGTCTGGGGTTCTTCCTTGTCTTTCTTCTCCTCCTTGGCAGGTTTGTCTTTTGCAGGGGGCTCAGCCTTCTCCTGGACCGGAGACTTGGGCTCAGGAGACTTGGGTAGGGGGGGTTTAGACTCTGGGGATTGGCTGCGGGGAGATTTCGATGTTGGTGATTTCACAGCTGGGGGTTTCAGTGGTGATTGTGGCTGAGGAGATTTCTCTGTGGGTGATTTGGGGGCAGGAGAGTTGGCAGGTGATTTTGGCATGGGTGGGGATTTGGATGGAGAAGGCTCCTTCTCAGGTGACTTATCATCCTCCTCACCGGCCTCCTCGTCCTCCTCACCTGCCTCCTTTTCCTCTTCTCCTGCCTTATCCTCAGATGCTTCTTCTCCATCTTCTGCCTCTGCTTTAGTACCATCCTCTTCCTCCTCATTTTCTCCGTCTCCTACCTCTACCTTTTTACCCTCTTCCTCATCGTCCTCCTCCTTTGCTCCTTCCTCATCCTTTTCTCCCTCTTCCTCTCCTTCCTCTGTCACCTCGGTGACCTGTGTCTCATCAGTCTGCTCCTCCAGTATGACTGTGTCTGAGAGCTCCTCCCCCTTCACCTTCAGGTGTGCAGTGGAATAGGAGTACAGGCCCGGCCCAGATATGAAACGAGTCTCCTCTCCTTCCAGCAACTTCCTGTTTAGGAGAAGGACACTGTTAAATCTGATATGGGTGTGCCAATACAGTCCCCATATTTATTCTTAGAAGTAGGACAGACCCACTCATTAATTATTTTTTATTAGACAGGACAGTGAGAATGACTGTTAAAGATGTTCTGTAATAATAGTGGGATGAAGTCAAACCCACACTGCTTCGAAAGATAAACCACTTCAGCCTGCATAGTCTCCTTTTTTCCATTTTCTTCCCCTCCCAATTCCCACTAATCCTGCCTTGTCGGGAACTCCGCAACTCCTTGCACAGATCTGTGGGACAGCGAGGGGCTCACACTTGGCTCATCCTACCAAACGCTCTCCAGCCGATGATTCTTTTCTCAATGCTCATCCAACAACGAAGCCTTTAGTCAGATCATGCACGGGATGATTACATTCACCAACTATACCTCCGTGATTGAATTGAAAGGTGCCTGATCTTGACACAAGTTGTTGCTGGAGAGCGACGTGACCGGATATATAATCTGACTTATCTAACCCAAATTCTGGGTAGCGCTATGCCAATTTGCACTGCCTCATGCAGGAGGCCCGGGGAAAGTCAGAGAACCCCGTAGTCAGGCTCGAACCACTGACTATCATGACGTAGACTGTCCTGCAATGCAACAACTTAGCCCACTACGCCATGCGGACCCCTGCATAGTCTTCTTTTTTACAACATTAGTGTTCATGTAATAATTGTGTTTTCCAACTGCAGAGATCTTTTTTTTTTTACGTGTGCTTAGGTGCATTAACAAGAAATACCCTTAACCTCTGAACCCTGACCCTTTTCCCACCTGTAGGCTGCTATCTCTATGTCCAGAGCCATCTTGACATTCAGCAGCTCCTGGTATTCTCTCAGCTGACTGGCCATCTCCCACTTTGTGTTCCTCAACTCATTGTCCAGCTGGTTGATGGTCTCCTGCACACACACACACACACACACACACACACATTAGTGAGCAAAGTGCGTCAGGGTGTAGTGCTAAGTCATCCAGGCAGGCGTGTACCTGTAGTGAGTGAAGATCCCCCTGGTGTCTGTCCTCACTCTCCAGGCGTTGTCTCTCCAGAGACTCCTTGGTTCCTCTGAGTGTTTCCAGTTCCACGCAGCGGCTCTGAAGCTGCCGCCTGTACTCTGCTATATCACCCTGGGCGCTGCGGATCGCATCTGTGTTAGAGTGAGCTGCATCCGACAACCGCTCCATGCGTACTACAGGAGTTAGAGAGATGTGGAGTGCAAGGTAAGAGACTAGGATTTACAGGTTCTGGGGGCTTTAAATAAGGCAATGCTAATATTGTATTTGTATTGTATTCTCTCAAAGCCCTATCTCTTCCCTGACCAAAAACCACATCCCCTTCTTTAGGAGATCATGAGGATGTCTGTCTGTCTGTCTGTCTGTCTGTCTGTCTGTCTGTCTGTCTGTCTGTCTGTCTGTCTGTCTGTCTGTCTGTCTGCAAGCCTGTCTCCCTTTTTGTCTGCCTGTCTGAAGGGGTTGTTTTTATGTGTATATTCACCCTCTAGTGCACCACTGGTCAGGACATGCAAGCATGTCCATTCAGAGTGCAACTGGATCTTAGACATGACGCTGCAGTGGTGCAGTTTTAAATTAGCCCTGATCTTTACCATCCTGGTCCTTTCTCTCATCCAGAGGTATTGGCCCTCTGCATTCATACTGTTTGAATATATAAGCTTTACAACACTGACAATCACAAACCGGGTCACAACGTCCCTAGTAGATTATGTTTACTCGGTTAGCGTTGGCAAACTAAGGTACCCAAGCAATCACATGTACACTGTGTTTACTGGCTTTTCTTTGGGTGATGAAACCTTTAGTCTAATGATGTCAATTTGACTCAATTGTAATTTGTGGAGTTGAGCAATATTGGCTACATCATTCTCCAAAACATAAAACAAAAAAGACAGTACCTCATATAGGACAACCTCGCAGTCACTTTCACACGCTACAGTATATACACTCACCTAAAGGATTATTAGGAACACCATACTAATACTGTGTTTGACCCACTTTCACCTTCAGAACTGCCTTAATACTACGTGGCATTGATTTAACAAGGTGCTGACAGCATTCTTTAGAAATGTGGCCCATATTGATAGGATAGCATTTTGCAGTTGATGTAGATTTTCGGGGATGCACATCCAGGGCACGAAGCTCCCGTTCCACCACATCCCAAAGATGCTCTATTGGGTTGAGATCTGGTGAATGTGGGGGCCATTTTAGTACAGTGAACTCATTGTCATGTTCAAGAAACCAATTTAAAATGATTCGAGCTTTGTGACATGGTGCATTATCCTGCTGGAAGTAGCCATCAGAGGATGGGTACATGGTGGCCATAAAAGGATGGACATGGTCAGAAACAATTTTCAGGTAGGCCGTAGCATTTAAACAATGCCCAATTGGCACTAAGGGGCCTAAAGTGTGTCAAGAAAACATCCCCCAAACCATTACACCACCACCATCAGCCTGCTCAGTGGTAACAAGGCATGATGGATCCATGTTCTCATTCTGTTTACGCCAAATTCTGACTCTACCATCTGAATGTTTCAATAGAAATCGAGACTCATCAGACCAGGCAACATTTTTCCAGTCTTCAACTGTCCAATTTTGGTGTGCTCTTGCAAACTGTAGCCTCTTTTTCTTATTTGTAGTGGAGATGAGTTGTACCCGGTGGGGTCTTCTGCTGTTGTAGCCCATCCGCCTCAAGGTTGTGTGTGTTGTGGCTTCACAAATGCTTTGCTGCATACCTCGGTTGTAACAAGTGATTATTTCAGTCAAAGTTGCCCTTCTATCAGCTTGAAACAGTCGGCTCATTCTCCTCTGACCTCTAGCATCAACACGGCATTTTCGCCCACAGGACGGCCGCATACTGGATGTTTTTCCCTTTTTAAACCCTAGAAATGGTTGTGCGTGAAAATCCCAGTAACTGAGCAGACTGTGAAATATTCAGACCGGCCCGTCTGGCACCAACAACCATGCCATGCTCGAAATTGCTTAAATCACCTTTCTTCCCCATTCTGACATTCTCTTTGGAGTTCAGGATATTGTCTTGACCAGGACCACACCCCTAAATGCATTGAAGCAACTGCCATGTGATTGGTTGAGTATATCATTGCATTAAGGAGAAATTGGACTGGTATATTAGATACCTATAATACACTCAGTACTCTACACGTCCTCATCACACCACACCAGGACAGAGAGCTCTTTGTGGTAGAAAATGTTGAGAGCCTCTACTGGCCCAAAAGCAGCCTTCACATGGGCATGGCCATTGGGCAACTTTTTTAATGTAGTCAAGGGGGTGTAACTTTCAATTTCTTTATCATTTTTCAATTCCAACCCCATCAACTAGGTGTGACTTTATTGACAGATTCTTCCTGGTGAGCCAGCTGGAATTATGTCAAACCAGGTCTTTAAGAAGGATTACGTTAGAAGTAAGAAAAAATTAACAATTTTAAAGTCACACCTGATTAATTAAAAGGAAATAGCAGATACTTTCAATGTCAATACCCATGTAATAGACAACATAATGGGAAATATAATGTGTTCTTTAACATAATCTTTGGTAGGGAATTATTGGGCAAATATATAAAATGGAGTTAATACATCCATTTACCTGTGCCATTGTAATACACTATATTAATAACTAGGAGCTCTGTCTATTAAATATGGGCCAGAGAAACATTGAAGTACAATTGAATGCGGCATCTTTCTTTCTGTGGATGTAATTCTGCTGACTCATAGTTGCCTGCGGCAGAAATGCATTGTTAGAATTACATCGGACTCACCAGTGTTTAATGGTGTTGCTAGTGGTAGATAACAAATATGCTCAAAACACACCAAATCTATTTCACCTGCATATTTCAGACTCATAAAAGAAATAAGTCATGGGTCGTAGGTGAGCAGACAGATAAAGGACACAAGGACAGCAGTCAAAAACAAAACAATGAATTTCATGATTTGCAAATACAATCATTAACTGTAATATATAGCTTATGGAATTAAATTCAATAGTATCTTTCCCTTAAGTAACAAAAACCTGCTGCAATTAAAGTAATTGTTATACACTCTGTGATGGTTTATGCAGTAATTTAGCTCAATGTGCAGCCTAGTCTTAAGTAGTTTGTTGTGTGCAGTTTTCTGCTAATTCTCTACTTCACATTTCCAATGTTCCAATGGGGTAAATATTTTTGCAAATTTCCTGCAAAATCTACTAATTCATAATTTGTGATTTGTTACTATGACTTCTGAGTAGGATTGACTAAACATATTCAATGGGCTTCACCTGGAGGTCAAGGCAGGTGGTCAAGTAGCCATGACTCAGTGGTTAGGGAATCAATGTTGTAGTCCAAAGGTTGCTTATTCAATTTCTGAGTTGGCCAAATGGCATTGTGTCCTTGAGCAAGGCACTTTACGCTAAGTTGCTCCAGGGGATGTCCCTGTAATTATTGTAAGTCTAGAATTTCTGTAAGTCTAGCGTGTGCTAAAATTTAAAAGTAGGCTATTCTCCCACGTAAACTTGTCAAATTGAGATAACTTCCTTGAACAACTATCAATCTAGAAATTGTAAGCGGGCATTTCTTTTTCTATGCGATATGACAAGAGGAAAACTGCTGCCACACATTTGCATAAGCAAACGTCCGGCCCTGAATATAGCAATAGCTTCTTTCAGTTAAAAACAAAGCAACGTCCTCCAAAAAGGACAGTATACTATGCTTCATCACTGCACTGACACATTTAGCGCCAGATACGTTTACATATACATGACACTCATTAACCACTATTTGATTAAAAACAACTTGCAAGGAACGGTCCCTCACCTTTGAACCACTGTTCCGCATGCACTGCGCTCTTGGTGGCGTGGCCGTCCAGCTGAGCACGGATTTCACGCAGAGCGCTCGTGACATCCGTCTTGATCGTGTCTCGAGTTTCGAAGCTCACCTGTGCACCCTGGATTTGTGCGAGCAGCTCTGCTACCTCTTCCTCGTGGTTCTTCTTGAGAAATGCGGCTTCTTCCTGCAGCGCGCACAACTTCTTGTCCAGCTCAAGACGCACAAGTCCAGATTCATCCACATATTTGTTCATAACGCGTGCCGCTGCTTCCAGTTCCTCCCGACTGCGTGCCTCGTCCTCGAGCCTGGACCGCACATGCTGTATGTCCTCCTCCAAGTGCTCTTGATCTAAGATTGCGCGTGCCTTCTCCCCTGTCAGCTGCTGGATCAGACCCCTCAAGTCCCCCAGCTCGCGCTCATAATGCTCTCCCAAAGTGGCGCGCCCGGTCTGGCTCTGTCGCAGCGCAGCGGCTTCCTGCTCTAGATTGGAGTTCATCAGCTCAAGGTTGCGAACCTTATCAATGTAACCAGCGAACCGGTCATTGAGTGTCTGCAGAATCTCCTTCTCGTTTCTCCGACTCATGTCGCCGTTAAAGATCTCCAAACTATCGGCGGAGTTAACCTGGGTGTATGCAGGGCGGCGGCGCTGGGAGGTCGTCCATTGCTGCGAGTGGTAACCTGAGGAGGAGAGAGAAGGAGCGGATCGTACAGAGTGGGCCATAGGGCCCTGTGGTGCCCTGCGGTAGGGGCTGTGGCCGTAGTGGGGGTCCAGTGGGTAGCTCATCTCAAAGTCGGATGCAGACTGCTGCAGGATGGAGAGAGATGAGCTTTTATACTGCAGGAGGGGAAACTCACGACTCAGCACGCACACTCAATTTTTAAAGAGACATCTTCACTATAATCGCCCTCACTCCTCAGAAAAAAGCTAACATAGATCTTGACACAGCGCACGACACTTGAATTTGCATGCAAGTTTCCAATTTTAATTTGGTCAAGCAGTATAGTATGCTGAATGTAGGCCTATGTCTATTAGCATAGGACCGCAAATATTGTCTAGAGTTTGTATGGACTGTACAGTAACTATACATCCATTCTAAGTATCGTGTCATACAATGTACATATAGATTAATGTTCCGACAATATTATTGCGGTCTTAATCTATGGGTGTTTCAGTGTGCACAATGCATAGTTTTTATATTCATTATAGGCCTATAGCTTTAGGTTTCCATTGTATGTCCACAATACCTTTCAATAAAAAAATATCTGCAATACAACACTTAGATTTGGAGTTTAAATTGTGACATACCACACTACAAGTTTCACGTGCCGCTGTCGGTCACTGATGATGTGCCTCCCAGGTGTTTGTGTGTATCTGCAGACTCACTGCAACTGCGGCGGTACCTACATCGCACATCAGCAGAAAGCAGCCCCCCCCCCCCAAACACACACACAAACACACTTACTAAACCCATAATAGCTTTAAACTATTTTTGTGTGCTAGCTTTGATGTCATCATTTCTATTTCCAATAACGAGATTAATATAAATGCAAGGACCAGCTTTTGAGAAATGGGTTTAGAAATTCCTCTTTCAGAAAATGATGTTCTTAGGAAAATCAGACAGCGCAGATGACTGAGCAAAGTACTGTATACTGTACTGTGTGCACACACTCACTTGCTATTTTAGTGCTCTCCTTGTAAGAGTCAGCCTATCTGGAGGAATATGTCTGAAGAGGCTGGTTCTCTATAGCACATATTGATCTCCCTCTTTCATGCTCTACAGATAGAGGGGACACAAGACCCAGTCAAAGGTTTGCATGTTTTACCCAATATTTTAAGTGTTACCATTGACCCCTTGTTTGGTGAATATTAATCTGTTGTGGGCAGAGACACAGACTGGAGCATTCCTTGCTGGCCCAATGCAGAGGCGGGTCTCATGATACTCTATCTCCTTGCATGCCACTCCCCAATATAAAACAATATGTTCTCCTTTATTGCACTGGAAAGTAAGTATGGTCAGACATACAGCTGAAGTTGGAAGATTACATACACTTAGGTTAGTCATTCAAACTCATATATCAACCACTCCTCAGATGTCAAGTTAACAAACTATGTTTTTGCAACTTGAATAGGACATCTACTTTGTGCATGGACCAAGTATTTTTTCCAACAATTGTTTAAAGTTGTGGTCAAAAGCTTTGAGAATGGAACAAGTATGGTCTCCCCAAAGTTTGCTCCTTCATTGTTCTTAGATCTTTTTGTCAGTAGTTACTATGGTACACTGAAGTATAATTACAAGCATTCCATAAGTGTCAAAGCCATTTATTGACAATGACATTCAGTTTAGCAAAGAGTCAATATTTGCAGTGTTGACCCTTCTTTTTCAAGAACTCTGAAATCTGCCCTGGCATGATGTCAATTAGCTTCTAGGCCACATCCTGACTGACGGCAGCCCATTCTTGCATAATAAATGCTTAGAGTTTGTCGGAAGTTGTGGGTTTTTGTTTGTCCACCCACCTCTTGAGGATCGACCACAAGTTCTCAATGGGATAAAGGTCTGGGGACTTTCCTGGCCATGTACCCAACATTTCAATGTTTTGTTCCCCAAGCCACTTATGTTTACCACCTTATGGCAAAGTGCTCCATCATGCTGGAAAATGCATTGGTTGTCACTAAACTGTTCATGGATGGTTGGGAGAATTTGCTCTCTGAAGATGTGTTGGTACCATTCTTTATTCATGGCTGTGTTCTTAGGCAAAATTGGCTATATGTTCTTAGGCAAAAAATCTTCCTAGCAGCAAAATCCTTGCCTGTGAAGCCCTTTTTGTGCAAAGCAATGATGACGGCACGTGTTTCCTTGCAGGTAACCATGGTTGACAGAGGAAGAACAATGATTTCAAGCACCACCCTCCTTTTAAAGCTTCCAGTCTGTTATTCTAACTCAATCAGCATGACAGAGTGTTTTCCTACCTTGTCCTAAACAACACTCGTACCTGTGTTAACGAGACAATCACTGACATGATGGCAGCTGGTCGTTTTGTGGCAGGGCTGAAATGCAGTGGAAATGTTTTTGGGGATTAAGTAAATTTTCATGGCAAAGTGGGACTTTGCAATTAATTACAGTTCATCTGATCACTCTTCATGACATTCTGGAGCAGTGGTGGAAAGAGTACTGAAAATCTGTACTCAAGTACAAGTACTGTTACATTACTGAAATACTACTCAACTACAATTACAATTTACTGGTGTTAAAAAAGTAATTAAGTAAAAGTACAAAGTATTATTCTCAAAAACTACTTAGTGTACTAGTTACTTTTTAACAGATGATGTTCAATGCATCAACAAAAAGCATTCAATCTGAAAGGGGATTATATAATTTGATCATTAATTGTTTAGCATAATGTAAAAGAGTGGTACGTTTGGTTAAATGACTGCTGATTTAACCTATTGTATTGAAATTGGTTGTCCTAATATTTTGTGTAGCAAACACGCACATTAGCTAGTTCTGTCCTAATTGAATCCCAGGCTAACGACACATTCTTCCAGGTGCAGCCATGGGCACTCATCCTGTGTATGTTTGTCCTTATTTCCACTGTTCTCAATGTTGTTGTCCTCTGTCATTCTATTCGGTTTCTGTTTCTCCAAACCTTCAGTCAGGGTTCAATATGACTTAGGACTCTTGGGGGGTCCCCTAAAATGTCGTTTGGATTGAATAATAATGATATATGAAAATACTGTACCTATTTGGTAGAAGTTTTACATTGATTCAAATTAGTCAATCCATGATATGAACCAAAATCTTTGGGGAAACATTTAACACACCTTTGTCTAGGGCAGGGCCATAAACAGCCATTTTCAGTGGCATGTTATTGCTTTGATTATTTAGTTAGACTACAACATGAATATACTAAGATGTGAATGTGAAAGTCAAGTCTTTTAACAATGACTATTGAGCAATTTGTCCTTTTGTTTGTTATGCTACAGTACATAGGCTATTGTATTATTTGGGTATTATGTTTCATTTGATTTGGGTTAATTAATATGTTTTACTGTTATGTGTCATTTCGAAGCAGGAAAAGTAGCACAATCTGATAACAACTATTCAGCAAAACTACTTTGAACCTGAATCGATGCCCTGTACTTGGCTGGGCTTTAGTTGGCTGAAATATACTCGGCTGATCTGAGCTGGGCTGTACAGTACATGGCTGCACTGGGCTGAGCTGTGGTCAGCTGGCCTTTTTAACTGTACTATGTGGTGCAAAATATTGTTTAACTTATGGTAAAACCTTTGGCTATATTAAATACATTTTCATGAAGACATCTGTTAATAATCAATGTTCACTAAGCCAATCTACATTTTACCCCAACAACAGCTAATTTGTCATAAGCACAATTTACCCTTGAAAGAAGTTGATGAGCTTTCTTTTTCCTCTTCCTCTCCATGATTAGCTTCCTAGGTATCTTACCAAGCTCTCATTAACTGGGCAAGAAGGTTGTTAAAGCTAGTGTCACAGTTGGTATAGTGTTGTAGGAGAGACAGGAGACCAAGCGCAGGAGGAGTGTTCAAGATGTTTACTGAACATAGTACGTGAATCAATGATACAGCGGATAACGGAAAATACAAAGGTGTACAGGAACTGCACAAAACCTATATGATACTACTTGTGCTCTTACCGTGGCACAGACACGACATACCATATAGAAGTACGCCTGGTTCGA
>JACXGM010027637.1:0-14401 GCA_016801145.1 Umbra pygmaea | reverse complement strand
TCTTTGCACTAATTGTACATTTACTTACATCTACCTCTTTCAATTTTGACTGTATTTTCTATCTTTCTTCCTTACTCTACAATCTGTGTAATTCTTGTGTATTTGTATTCATGTGTAACTATGTCTGTACTTGCACCTTTTTGCTTTATCTTGGCCAGGTCGCCGTTTTAAATGAGAAATTGTTCTCAACGTGCCCACCCGGTTAAATAAAGGTTAAATAAAAATAAAAAATAAAAAATGTCATGAGGAATAGCATCCTTGTAACAGCAACAGGGCACTGTTGACGATAAACAACCAGAGAGCAAAGGCTCTTGACATCCAGTGAATCATTGATGCCTCTGCTTGTAGCTTAGCAAGTTGTTGTTAAAATGAATATAACTCTAGAGTTGACCTAATATGAACTTTGAATATGAACCCTGGCCACAGTTTAGCTGTAGCCATCAAAATTCACCAGAATAGTTCATCAAGGACTTGTTAATTAGTAGACAAGTGGAATCTAAACCTGTTTGAGTCGTGACTCACTCTGATCTTTCACCCGAGTCTTTAAAATAACTCATGAGTCGCGAGTCTTTAGTATCAATAACCCGCATCAGTTGAGTCCTAATACAATTCAATCTAAAATGATAAAAGCGCCACACACACAAAACTTTTGTAACATTAGCTACTACTAGTCCTAGCCATCTTAGCTGCCAAAAGCTTTATAACTTACAATTTCATGGGCAAACACAACTCTACAATTCAACTTAAGCGACTGAGTGAGCAGAGCTACAGTCCGAGACCGGTTATAGAAACTTCCCGATCCGCAGACACAGAGCCGGAAACATTGCTGACTCGCAGACCATGGGACTCATGAGTTGTGGAGGACTCATGAGTTGTGAAGAACTCATGAGTTGTGGAGGACACATGAGTTCTTGCGTGAGTCAGACAATTGCATGAATCAGCCGGCTATGTTGTTTAAAATAATGTACAATGTTCTGCACGTAGCCTAGCTAGGCTTACTGTAGGTTTGGTGTAAATGTAGTATATTAAAATGCAATTGAGTATTGCAGCCAGTCTGAAACATTGCAAGCTCGGCTCGCCTCGCAGACCATGGGCGTCATTAATTTGTCGAGGACTCATGAGTTCTTGCGTGAGTCAGTCAAACGTGCGAATCAGCCGGCTACGTTGTCATGAGTGGATCTGTATCAGACGAGTTGGGGTAAAGCAAATCCACAACAACAGGACTATTATAATGTAAATAGTTATGTAGTTTTTTCTTAGCATTTATTATTTACACATTTTGCATGTTTGTTTTATTTGATAGTGTTTTTGTATTTCATATATTTGATTGTTGTATTTATTTTTGTTGTATTATTGTTCTAGTAATTTGCACATTTTGCATTTTCTTCATCTATTATTATGACATTGCCTATGCGTGACTAAATGTTGTGTCTCTTTTTTCATGTGTGCCTTTTTAAAATAAATGCTTGTTACTAAACTCTGGAATAGTGAGTCTACACTGTATGAATCCATATAAATTCTTTGTACCTTAGTGGTTAGAGTGAATGGGCTAGGACTGAGTTTCCTTGGAGATTTAGCAATACTGACTCAAGTGACTCAAGTGACTCAAGTGACTCAAGTGACTCAAGTGACTCAAGTGACTCAGATCAGTTTAGTGAGTGACTCAGAATAACCTGAATCCTTAAAATGAATCGAGTTTGGCAGGCCTAATGGAATCAGGTGTGCTAGCTCTGGGGTAGTTCAAACACGAGAACTGACTGGGAGGGCATTTTTAATCAATTGGGAGGCATAACTAATATTGCTGTGTAAAACCCATTAAAACAAGGTAGATGTGTCTCATGGTTTAAATGCTAAAACAATGTACAGTAGGCCTATCCAAAATGTAGCAGTACACAAATAGCCCTAACCGAAAGTCACCAATTTTGCCCATAGCATCACAAAAGACACTGGGTTGATTTTATTTTACATAGTTTTGACAACAGGCCTATTATAATTACGAAAATTGTATACAACTAATTAGAACCTATTTTTCGTAGACTGTTGTTGATTGTACTGTAACATGCAACGTGAATTAAATGTATATGATCAAATCCAAGAAAATACATATATACCCATTACCAATAAAGCATGTGAGTGGCTCACTGTAAAACCACTTGGTTATTTAAGGCGTTACACTGCACTGATTACTAGGCTAATCACTAGGTTACACTGCAGTTTTTACATGCCTAAAGTGCAGCTATTAGATCTGTAAAACCAAGCAATGACATTACAACTGTTTACTATTCATGGCTCGGTGGCCAGGTAATCAAACATCCCACAGGTTTTACAGTACCTTACATTTTAGAAGAGTTGCAGTCGGCGTGATGCTGTATTAAACCTCTTGAAGTTTCTGATGCCATTCTCCTTCCTGACAAAATTGTCTTGTCAAGTCTTTCTCAAATGCCAGCAGGACCAGATCAGCAGTAACACTTTCCAAAAAGGGTACATAAAGTAGCATTATTTACTCAGTGCAACTTATAACATCTAAGTGAAAAATATAAAACCAACATAAATACATTTCTCAAAAAAATAAAATAAAGGGAACACTAAGATAACACATCCTAGATCTGAATGAATGAACTAATCGTATGAAATACTTTCATCTTTACATAGTTGAATGTGCTGACAAAAAAATCACACAAAAATTATCAATGGAAATCAAATTTATCAACCAGTGGATGTCTGGATATGGAGTCACACTCAAAATCAAAGTAGAAAACCACACTACAGGCTGATCCAACCTTGATGTAATGTCCTTAAAACATGAGGCTCAGTAGTGTGTGTGGCCTCCACGTGCCCGTATGACCTCTCTACAACGCCTTGAATTTTAATATTGTCATAGAATGCCCATATGAATATTTGAAAATTAAAATGCAATTGGATTATTGCATTTTAATTTTAATATTTTCTCAAATAACACATATTTTGAAAATGATAATGCATTTCTGAAATTGCATTATAATTTGAATTTAGTCCACTAAATGCTTCCATAGTAATGCACCTGCCGAAATCCAAAAACATTTAAGATAATGAACTAATCTCATACGACGTCTGGTAGAAAGTTTTACATTTAAGGCAATAAAATAAGTGTATGTCAAGTGTGTTGTTCATTTCCATCCCGCAGCCTGAACTTTATATTATTCAAACATTTGTTCATTTGAGGCAGTGTGCATAGGCAAAATGTAACAGCCTACCGTATAATCAATTCATTATAACAAAGACGTTCAGTGGCCAAGCAGTAATATGGATACATACGTGTGTAGTAAACCCATTATTTTAAATATCCAGCGTCATATGACTTCGTAACAATTAACATAAAGCTTAAAATATTTATTTTGTACATAATCCTGTAATAGGATCAACAGATCCATATGTAAACTATGATGAAGGTGCATTTGTCAAATTAGTAATTTGTTCGGACTAGTTAAGTCAGTCTACAGTGATGAGCAAACATGTGCAAATCCAATAACTAGCCTACATCGTATTGAATAATAGAGTAATGTGCCTGCCCCAAAATGAACGATATGAACGATCCAGGTACTAGTACCGAGCAGTATACTGGATCAGGGGCGTCGGACTGGGGGTAAAACCAATACTGATTACCAGGGCCCAAAAGGGAGAGAGGGCCCTGGAAAAGTCTGGAATATACTGGGGTTGAGGAACATGGGGCCCATCAGGACTGCCTATGCATAGGGCCCAGGATCTTGTGCTACACCGCTGTCGAAGTAGTGCGCCTGTGCGAAAAAGAATGAAATGAACGACTCATGTACCAGTACCGGGCAATGTACTAGTATGACGACAGGATAGACAAAAGAAACCGCTGGTGATGGTTTTTTCAGCTGGTTGATTAGACTATTTGTATTATTATTTTTATTCAACAACTCTTTGGATGAATGTGCACTCTGGAGCCCCCTGGCGGCCATTCATCATATTGTTTTCTTTTAAAAACTGCCACCAAAATTTTATTCAATTGGCTGAGGTGCACCTTGTTACAACTCAGTACAGCCCCGCCCCTTTTCCACCACTTTAGTTTATCTTCATCTGTAGATTATCCTGCAATGCATCGACTTAGCCCACTATGCCACGCGGACCCCACTCCTTTTAAATATTTTGTGTCCTTTTCCTAACTTGTGCCTTTCCAAACCTTAATCTCTGAGCCGTTTTGAAATCACCTTACCAACCATGGTGTATTCTTTGCATTGCCCTGCATTACTAGTAATGGACTCATCAAGGAACACAGGTTTTCTTGAAGTAATCAATACCACTCTGATTGATATCAGGTTGGCAGCAATTAGCATGGTATGTGATCTGGGAAGTGACAGGTTGTATCTGTGCAAGTTTATAATGGTTACAAGGGGCGGATCACTTTTCCAATCCAGTTATTTCACTATTATTGTTATCATTGTTGTTATTTTATATTTAAATTATTGTTAATCATTTTGTTAAATTTATTTTTACTTTGATGTTGAGTGTTATAATGTGTAAATACAGCTGGCAAGTGTTAGATTATTATTTTTATTTCCAGGGTGTAATGGAACAAAACGTAAGGTTTTTGACAAGGTATGATGATTTTCTATAGGCAATACACAGAGCAACTACAACAACAACCTCACTAAAGAGAAAGATGATCTACAGACCAGCTACATCAAACTGACTAATGAGAGAGACAAGCTACAGACCAGCTACAACAACCTGAATAAAGAGAAAGACCAGTTAAAGACCAGGCTTAAGCTCTATGGTGAGTGCAGTTTTTTCATTTCATTCACAGTTTTTTCTTAATTGTCCTGAATTAATAATATATTAAGTATTTTTTTTCCATTTCCAACTAACCCTGCCTTGTTGGCAGCTCTGCAACTCCTTGTACAGATCTGTGGGATGATGAGCAGGGTTTAAAATTAGCATAATTTACAATCCAAATGCTGGTAAAATATGCAGGTGGCTGGTAGATTTGCTTCACTCACCAGCCAGAAAAACAATAGTAATCTATTGCAGTGGTTTTCAACCCATGTACCGTGGCACACTTGTGTGCCCTGAGGACTCCCCAAGTGTGCTGTGAGATTTTTCCAAATCTGATGTGTTATTTTTAGGAGGCAATTTATGCAGCGCTTTATTCATAACACTCTTTTCGCTTTCCCATGAGGATTTCCCAAGCTGATGTGCTGGAGACAAACTGTCTCACATCACACACTCAGATAAAGTTCAGCCTCTGATCTAATTGGACAGTGAAGCAATTAAGGTCACACCTGCAGTTCACAAGCACACACATCTATGCCTCTGAAAATCGCATGTGTGTACCCAAATGTCACGCAACATCCCATATAAACCACTTAAAAAAGCAGGAGATTACAGGAGATTACATTTTTTGAGGACATATACTGATATTAAATCAATGTATTATTAAATCAATGTATTATTATACACAGTAGAATAACTTTCTTAATTAAAAAAACACCTTGTTTGTTTTAAAATGGCTTCATGAAAGCAAATAAATATTGTAGACTACTGCGTCTGCATTCTCCAATCAGAATGCTTCCCTGAATCATTTGTGAAAACCTTTGACTTTACACAGTATATCAAAGTACAGTTTTACTTTGCGGGACAAAAATGGGTAACAAACGATGTTTTTAAGTCGTCATACAATACTGCAATACCTCTGAATGCCGCTTCCTTAAAAGTAACCTTTTCACAGAATTCCCCACCATTGTGTAGCAGGCTAGATTTGTTGTGGTTATTGTGAAATGTTTTAGTGTAGGGAGTTGCAAGTTCCAGTCCCGCTGAAGCCAACTCAGGTTGTTTATAGAGGATGCATTCAAATTGTTTTTTGATAACTACTTAGTTAGTTATAAACTACCATTACCTGGTCATTTAGGTTTTATTTAATGACTGTATTTAAGATTATTTTAAATCAGCAACATATAATAGGCCTATACTTACTACAGTTGATTCCTTTTTTTGTCTACCACCTGGCCAGCCTTTCAAAATTTCATATTACAGGGCACAGGTTTCAGGGAAGGCTAAATGGGCCATTGCATGTTAATATAGGTGGGGGAATACCCCTACATTTTTGGCCCAGTACACCAATTCAAGCATCTGCTAGGTACCGTTGAACTTCAACCATAGCATTGCACTAGCACTCTATATTCTCCTGGTGTCAGTGACTCTGTTATACAGGAGTTACCACAGGTTGTTGTCAACACTCCCCTGGTCTCCCTGGCAATAAACAAATATACATTTGTAATTATATAAAGGCCTGCGACCCCTCACCCGGATAAGCGGTTGACGATGTGTGTGTGTAAAGGATTTATAAAGAATGTCAAAGATATAAATACATATTCAATAATAATAATAAACCTCTGATGTTGTTGGTCCATCTTGTGTCTGATGGCTCAATTTCTCAATACTCTCACGCATTCAAAATGTTCGTATTTGATGCCTCATTTTATACCCGATTCGTCAGTGTCTTTTGACAAGTGTGACACCGGTAGGGTTCAATGTCACATGACAAAGTGTTTCGACACACTTTGTCATGTGACCAGAAGTGTTTTTTAAACTTGTCTCGATACATTGTTTCGATGCAGTGATGTTTCGACACTTGAGTTTTGAGCGCCCATCACTAGCTGTCAGTGTCCCGTGCCACTGTTGAGAGCATGTAGGCTACATGAATACACTGCTCAAAAAAATAAAGGGAACACTTAAACAACACAATGTAACCCAAGTCAATCACACTTCTGTGAAATCACACTGTACATTCAGGAAGCAACACTGATTGACAATCAATTTCACATGCTGTTGTGCAAATGGAACAGACAAAAGGTGGAAATTATAGGCAATTAGCAAGACACCCCCAATAAAGGAGTGGTTCTGCAGGTGGTGACCACAGACCACTTCTCAGTTCCTATGCTTCCTGGCTGATGTTTTGGTCACTTTTGAATGCTGCCGGTCAGGCGCGATCAGCCACGTGCACGGGGGGCTATGGGTGCCTGAGCACCTGCCCCTTTGCCTATGAACGTCCAAAGTGCCCTTTTAGGTGGCCATTTAAATTATGAATGCTTTTTAAAATTACACACAAACATTTAAAAATTTAGACGTGAATAAATTATTTGAGAATAAAAATGTTTAAAAGTAATAATATAGAAGTAAACTTGGTAGCCTTGTCTACCTGCGCTAGTACCGGTAGGTGACGTCATAGGCAATCAACGTGTCCTGTCACATTTGCCTGCCTGCCAGGCAAATGTTTAAGATATAGTGAAAAGCAGGGTAAGATCACTACAGACAGTCTGTTTCATTTAGCTGATGTTAAAAAAATTGCGAAAGTATTCGCCCCCCTTGAACATTTCAACCTTTTGCCACATTTCAGGCTTCAAACATAAAGATATAAAACTGTAATTTTTTGTGAAGAAGCAACAACAAGTGGGACACAATCATGAAGTGGAACAACATTTATTGGATATTTAAAACTTTTTTAACAAAAAAATATTTAGCCCCTTTACTTTCAGTGCAGCAAACTCTCTCCAGAAGTTCAGTGAGGGTCTCTGAATGATCCAATGTTGACCTAAATCACTAATGATGATAAATAGAATCCACCTGTGTGTAATCAAGTCTCTGTATAAATGCACCTGCTCTGTGATAGTCTCAGAGGTCCGTTGAAAGCACAGAGAGCATCACCACACCAGGCAGGTCCGAGATACTGTTGTGGAGAAGTTCAAAGCCGGATTTGGATACAGAAAGATTTCCCAAGCTTTAAACATCCCAAGGAGCACTGTGCAAGCGATAATATTGAAATGGAAGGAGTATCAGACCACTGCAAATCTACCAAGACCCGGCCGTCCCTCAAAACGTTCAGCTCATATAAGGAGAAGACTGATCAGAGATGCAGCCAAGAGGCCCATGATCACTCTGGATGAACTGCAGAGATCTACTGAGGTGGGCGAGTCTGTCCATAGGACATTAATCATATACTGTAACAGTCGTATACTGCACAAATCGGGCCTTTATGGAAGAGTGGCAAGAAGAAAGCCATTTCTGAAAGATATCCATAAAAAGTGTTGTTTAAAGTTTGCCACAAGCCACCTGGGAGACACACCAAACATGTGGATCCATATAGCCAACAGCTGTATCCTAGGATCAGGCCCTCTAACCCTGTTCCAATAAATTATATAAATGCCAGAAAGAAAACTATTAACTGATAAATTAATTCCACAGTAGATTTTGAAAATGTGAAATGATAAGATGAACTTAATAACAATCTACCTTGTTAACCATTCATACAGATGTTCATGATGTGTGTTTGTTTTCCATCCACTATGTGTGTGCTTTTTGACAAAACCCCCCATCAATATGAAAAAAGCCAACTTTGTTAACCACAAAGTTTTCAGACGTAAATGTCTCTTTCTAGATTAGGGTTTAGGTTTAGGTTAAAATGTACAATTGGGTGTCGTTGGTTAGTGCAGCAGCCTAAGTCACTGCCTCTGGGACAAATATACAGTACACTCTAATGTGGGTTCTGACACACATATACAGTACACACTAACATGGGTTCTGACACACATACAGTACACTCTAATGTGGGTTCTGACACAAATATACAGTACACTCTAACATGGGTTCTGACACACATATACAGTACACTCTAATGTGGGTTCTGACACACATACAGTACACTCTAACGTGGGTTCTGACACACGTATACAGTACACTCTAACATTGGTTCTGACACACATATACAGTACACTCTAACGTGGGTTCTGACACACATACAGTACACTCTAGCATGGGTTCTGACACACATATACAGTACACTCTAATGTGGGTTCTGACACACATACAGTACACTCTAACGTGGGTTCTGACACACGTATACAGTACACTCTAACGTGGGTTCTGGCACACTGTATTTGTGTAAGAGAGAGAGCAAACAGAGTGGAGTGTGTAAACTTGGAGTCTGGTTGATGTTTGTGTATCTGTGTGTGAGTGAAGTTGAATATGCTGTTTGTTAGATAGGAAATATGGTTTCATAGTCAGGGACTAAATGTTAGGAATATAATTGTACAGTATATAGCCTATTGTTTCCATTAACTTATGCTAGACATATTCTTTTTATGAAACTGGTGAAATGAACAGATTTTGAAAATGTTTTTGTTGTGCCTTGCAATTTGATATGTTTAAAAATTTAATTTGGTAGTTTCTTTAACTGAATGATCAATATACAGTATGCATGACTGCACTTTGTATTAAGAGACTACTTAGTATTTTTTTTGGCACAATTAAGTAAATTAAGTTTAGAACATGGTGGTGTGCTGCAAAATGTTTGGTAGCACCCAAACGTGCTGTGTCATGAAAATGGTTGGGAACCACTGTGTGGCTGGTAAATTTGAACATTCACTAGCCATTTGGCTGGTATAAGAAAAGTTAATTTTGAACCCTGATGACGAGGGACACGCACATGGTTCATCCAACCTTATGTTGCTGAGCTGCTGATTTTTTTCGCACTGCTCATCCAACAACCGATCTCCACACAAGGAATAGCTGGAGAACATTGGCTTGTCTATTCCAAATCCCAGGCAGTTCTTTACCAATTTGCGATGCCTCATTCTGGAGGTCCGAGGAAAGCCGGAGAACCCATGGTCAGGCTTGAACCACTGACAATCATGATGTAGACGTTCCTGCAATGCAGCCCACTACGCCTTGCAGACCCTGAAAAATATGTCTGTGTTAATGTATAAATCTGCTTTTCCATTGTTTTACTCTCAGAGAAACCCTGTCTGGACGGATGGTGGAAGTTTAACGAAAGTTGTTACTATCTTTCCTCAACGATGGACGGTGCAGGGGATGGTCAGAAGAAGTGCAAAGCAATGGGTGGAGACATTGTTGTCATAGACAGCAGAGAAGAACAGGTACTTGAGAATGTATTACTGTAATACCGCTGCACTAAATTTCCTGAATGATTCATATTCAAAATATGTAACTAATAATGTTATGATTGTTCTATTCTGTTATGACCTACAGTTAAATATGAATCCCACGGGAATCCCACGGGAATTTGCCTGCTCACTCATGTTTTCTTTACAAATTCTTTCATTTAAGAAGGAAGTAATACATTTTTGTCATACTTATACTTAATATACTTACACAATGCTGTTAAATCAATTCCAATTTATCGGAGAGTGCTGTAGAACATTTAACAATGATATTTCTGCAACTATATAGTCTATTCGTGTGAATATGAAAATATATCAAATAAATGTCCTGTCATGAGTCTTGTCATAAAGTTATACCTACTTGTGCTATTGTACATTATATTGTACCACTATTATTATGTATAAACATTGCTTTTCTCTCTACATAGATATTTATACATGGATTCAAGAAGAGTGTATGGATTGGTATATATAGGAAAGGCGGACTCTGGAAGTGGGTTAATTCTACAAAATTTGAACCTACGTGAGTAAATTGATAGGTTTTTACATTCTATCTCACTATGTCATTGTATTTCATGCATTTTTATTCTCTAGTAATCAACTCTCTGTTTAATGTGCCTGGTTCTGTATTTCTTTCTGCATGATAATGTTTTTTTTAAACTACAGGTATTGGATGCCAGGGGAACCAAAATACTTTAAAGACAATGAGACTTGTGTTGAGATCTCACAGATGGCCTCAGACCCATTGAAAAGCTGGAAAGCTGAACAATGTTCTAAAAAACATTGGGTGTGCGAGAATAAAATATAATCCAAGCCCCTTTCTTATCGGGTTACACAACTTCCCACATTTAGACTTACGGTCACACAGTATACATTTAAGAATCCAGAAAGGCAGTTGTCACTAGGGGAAGCCTTTTTATGGTACACAAAGATAAAGCCTTTTTGGCTCCAGTAAGAACTCTTTGTTTACATAAAGAACCACTAGTTTTATATACACAAATCTTTCTGAGGATTATACATGGAACACAAAAGGGTGCTATAGGTAATCACATTGTGTTCACAAAGGAACCTCTGGGAACCATAAAGAGGTTATACAGTTGTCGGATAACTGAAGGACCCTTCTTGGATTATTTTTGTATACTACCACACAGCAAATGCAAGATGACTCAGAGCTAGTTCCACAGCTGTGTTTGTTTATTAAACTTCTTCATCCTAGTGTTACCTAAACTTAACCTTTTTAGTTGGACTGTAATGATTATTAGAAGAATATTTGCTAAATGTGACATATTTTCATATAACTAGCAATGAACACACTATTTTTAAATTTATTTTTAACCCAAAAATGTGCAAATAGTTACTAAATTATACTAGTTATGTTAAAGCTAATAACACAAAATTCTTAAATAAAGGTAAAGTCAAAATGAAAACTTCCTGGAAAGGTTTTTTTAGATTTTTTAAACACTTTTTCTGTGATTTATCAACTCCATTAACTCAACGGGAGTTTAACAATCTGTAATGAATACCCATTCCCATATCAATTTCAACCTTATATTATGTCAACATTTTTATTATTTGTTTTTTATTAATATAACTGTATTGCTGAGCTATGGCACACCACTTTCACAGTACATGGAAATAGATTTACATCTTTGTCTCATGTGTATTTGACAAACCAATACAATTTGGACTTGAAAATTGAATTAACCATACACTGTAAAAAATTTTGCTGTAAAATTTGTACAGTAAAATACTGGCAGCTGAGTTGCCAGTAAAGAGCTGTTTAATTACAGCAGTGTTGCTGTGAACAAGATTACAGCCCATTACTTTATTCTAACAATACAGCTTACTACTGTATTTATTAGAAATCTAGAGTAAATTACTGGCAGCTGTGTTGGCAATAAAGAGATGTGTATTCATGTTAGTTTCTTTAAAGTTAACACCTCTTTAAACATGAATCTGTAATTATTAAGATATGTTCAGTTTTTTACAAGAAATGTCTGTGTTTGAAAGATATCTAACTTAGCAACGTGTCTAAACCAGATTTGGAAGAAAACTCTTCACTTGGCTGACATGTAAGACCATAAGTAAGCAAACCTGTCCTACAGTCCATGGAGGCTAACACCAAACAGAAAGGGCTTTGCTATTGTGGTTGGCACACAATGTTCCAGAATTGCCAGTAAAGTGCTGTATATTTACAGCATTGGTAATGTGTTTTTAGTTTACAGCTCATTACTGTATTTTCTGACATTTACAGTAGACTACTGGCAGCAGAGTTGCCAGTAAAGTGCTGTATATCTACAGCGTTGATACTGTTTATTGCTTTACAATGTATTACTGTATGTTATTACATTCAAATTAATTTACCAGCAGCAGAGATTTCATTCTGTATACTACAATCACTCCAAAACAAGTAGATGTACACCTGTGTTAACTTGAAAAATATAACACAGCATCATCAATCAGAGTAAAGTTAAAAAAGACAACAACAAAAAATATGTTATAGATGAAATAATATTGACTGTTCTATCAAATAGTATTCTTATGTGTGCAGAAAAATGTGTTTCAAACATATTCAGATAATTAATTTGTAAGAAAAGCAGCTGATGTTTCCAAAACCTAAAAAGCAACATACTGTAAATCTTAAAAGGATCTATATCAAGCAAATTCATGACAGAATTATCACTTTAGTTTTGGTCTAAATGTGTGGTACATGTGGCTCACTGTTAGCCACACCACTAATTATAATAATTCCCAGCATGCTCCATTGCAGGTTTTAATTTTACAGTGATTTTTTTGTTTTTTGCCTTCACATAGATTATGAATTCATTTGTTTATATAATGCCCAATAAAATTAAGTGACAGTGATTGAATATACAAATCCACTGTAATACTAAATTTGACCTCCCATAACAGAAAATGTTGTTCTAGAAAAGATACTTTGGTCATTACCTGAAGTCTCAACAGATCTAGCAGTAGTGCTAAATGCTACTTCCAGATTACAATGCATTTGATGTGCAGCCTCATGAACTGCTGTGAAACAACTGCACAGCACCTTTGAAGGCACCACAGTGTAAAGTTTTACTTACTCTGAAATGTGGTCTTACATGGCATGACTTAGTGTTTATGTGTTCAATGAATGAATGGATGGAGATAATATATTGTAAAATCTTATTAAAGCCTGCAAGAGATAAAACATTTTTTAACGACATGTGAGAATTTATGTAAATTAATCAAATTCAATGACCATATTTTGATCGCTAACATGCACTGTCATGGTTGGTTGTTAGAAAATGAAAAGGGCATGGCACACCTGGTATTAATTATATTAAGATGTTTCATAGAGGGGGTGGTGTTCAGTCAGTTTTTTGGCCAACCGTTATAGACTGTTTTGTTCCATTTGATATGGTTAGACTGTATAAACAGAATAAGCATTAGTGACTGGCCTCACACGCTGGTACAGTTGGTGGCGGTATATGCACCTGAAATCGGTTGCGATTAACCCCAAAAAAGAACACGTGAAATATTGGTGTCCTGTTTTTGAATCTGAATAAATGATATGCTTGCACACTAGATTCGTTAGTATAGATACACCAGTTCTCCTCCCAGTTTTCTAGCCAGGCAAGCTGCATTTCATCTACTGAGTTGAAGAAAAAAACAGACGTAACAGCCCCACAAGCAAATGTACACTAGAATAGTGGACTCTCACTTGCTGGAATGAAGGCTGAGTATGAACTTTCCCAAATGGGAGTTTTCAACTCATATTTGCAATCAGAAGAATTGTAGACACCTGCAAACAAACCACATTTTCCTACCAAAACTGTATCTAAACTGGAACGGTTTTGTCACCATGGATGCAATAAATGAACATGTTACATTATCTTTTAATGCCAATCACTTAAATTTGAATGGCAGTGATATAACTAAGTAATTGATGTACCATACATGTCCAAACATTAAGGCAAATGCACAAATTCACCTGCAGTAGAGACTGCTGGGAAATATGATCAGTTTATATTGATTTGTGAATGTTTTAAGTATTTCTTTAGGGTAATAATTTGCCTTCAATGTCAGAATTTAGGAAGTATGCATTGGCTAATATTAAAATGTGTGAAATAGCAATGGATAATTTCCTTTCTACAGCAAGCACTTGTTTAATTACTTCAAATACTCAATAGATCAACAAATAGTCCAGTATCTTACAACCCACAGGAGTTTTGTTTTGAAACAATGTTTCAAACTATTTTATCATAATGTACTGAATGTTATTTTAGACTAAAAATCCAAATTTTGACCTGGCTTTTGCAGCTTTCATGTTTATAAATCTGAACAGTTTAATCTTAAATAAACTAACAAGTAGCAAGCTGAGAGCTAAATGACTCAAACATGAGACCAGATATTTGCTGTGAAGGAAACATTTGTGATCACGTGTTAACCTCTCCTCAAGT
>JACXGM010027636.1:0-14401 GCA_016801145.1 Umbra pygmaea | reverse complement strand
GTTTTAGCATACTGTTAGCACTACACAGTTTGCTTGCCTCCATATGTGCTGCCCAAGGTCTGAACTTCATCAAAAATTTCGACCTGTTTTGAAAGCAAATACATCTCTTTAAAAGGGATGGGATTCATCTATACAACTCTGGACAGTGAATGATTGCAGGCCATCTGGAATACAATATCCTCCATTCGTTCAGAGTTCCACTAAAGAAGGAAATAGAAAATTAACAGCAATACTCTCCTATCAGGCTGATTTCTGAAAAACTGAGAAAACAGTGGGCGAAACAGGTGAACTACTTCCTATACAACAGTGATATCATGCTAACTGTGCCGCTATTATTAAAAATATCTTGTGGCATGGCAGTTTTTGTGAAATTCAGATGGACAGTTATGTTAAAGTGCATGATGACTTTAAAAGTAACACTGCGAAGCTGGTGTTAGCCAGGTCAATCTGTACCCAAATAATTTGTGATAAGAACAATGTTCTGATTTCGATGACACCAATGCCTATTACTGTTTTGAATAGAACAAGGGCAAACAAAATATATCCAGTTCATTCTCACCCTGTAATCTCTTCAAACCAGATAAACATCCCCAAACACAAAATAGCTTTGACGCAAGTTCCAACAAAATTAGCACTACAATGTCACATCCAGCCCAGGGAGGGCTGAGATGTAGTGACTTTCTATGGACCGCTTATGTATAGTTTGGTTGTTTTTGTGTTTGTGTTGTGTTTTGGCCCCCCCTTGTGGGTGTTTTCAGTTGTGTGTGTTTCTGCAATAGGCTAGTCGGGCGTAAGGTACAGAGAGGGCATGGGTGAGTGGTAGCCTTCTCTGTGGAGGTTTCAGGTTCCGCACACAGGTGCCTTGTGTTGGTTCATTACCATAGTATTTAAGCCAGGTGCTGTGTTCACCTCTGTGTTGGTTATTGCTTCTGTTAACGTGTTCCAGAATTATATTACCTTGATTTGTATCCTCCAGCATGTGTACCTTGTGTCGTACGGATTAAATCATCATTGCCTGCACTTGTTTCCTGATTCTTTTCTACACACAACATACTAAACCTTAGGTCAATATCAAACAAATCTTTCTTAATTATTGATCTCATTGTCAACCATAAATTTGATTTTGTGTTTTTAAGAGAAACCTGGCTAGATGAAAATAGCAATTCAACACTCATCAAGGCAAGTCCAAAAAACTAACTTTATTCACTCAGTGAGACAAGGCAGACGCCCCCGTGAACAGCTGTGGAATAGCTGTGATTTACCATGAACATTTCTGCTGTAGAACGGTCGATCTGGGAGAGTTCTCAACATTTGAATATGTGGCCTTCACTCTCCAAGCAGGATCCGACTCTGGTTTCTCTTCAATTACGCACAAGCTTGCGTGGTGGAAGAGGATTTAGTGCTGGATCTCTTTACTCTCTCCTTACTATCCTCTCCTCTATCTACTTTTAATTTTTCTGACGAACTCGGGAGCTGTGCCAGTAACAGTGGCTTGACCGCGGCTGGTGCAGTTTCCCGAGTTCACAGACAAGCTCGACCAGTGAAGGACTGGGGAAGAAAGGCAGGTAGCAGTGGCTTGACCGCGGCCTGCCCAGACTCCCCAGTCCACGGAAATACTAAGAACAGGGCAAGGAGGAGACCCTGATGCAGACAACTGGCCGGAACCTACCCGACCCCGGAGAACGACCAGTGGAGCAGCAGAGCGGAGACCAGGGAAGCTGCCATACCTGGAACTGGAAGGAGACTGAGGAACCAGGGAACTTGCAGAACCAGACCAGGACTCCAGCCACCCCACCCCGACCACCTGAGGACAGCAGGAGTCCTGAGAAGCCATTAAAACTTCCTACCAAAGGAAAGTACTATTTTTTCACTCCCCTTCATACAGATCACTTCTCCCCAAGATTGTACATTATCATTCCCCTAAAACCCCTCTCTCTTTCTCTCTTTACCCCCCCCTTCCCATTCCCCCACCCCACCCACCCAGCAGAATGAATCCCAGGAACGCCATACGGACCACAATGCCGTCCGCATGACCTTAAAGACAATACCGGGGGACACTCCAACAATACTGCCAAGATTATCTTTTAGCAGGACAATTTTGCAGCAAGGGTTGGGTTTCACTCCAGGGGACATACACTGTCTTTTTAAAATACCGGGCACAGGGAACACATTTTAGGTATGTTTTAAGCACCCACACTCACTCGCACGTTTGTGGCAATGCACTAAGGAAGAGACACACAGGGCACTTTTTGACAAGTACATTACACAATCAATAACAGACACAGACAAAGAACAGTGACAATAATACTTTACAATGAAACAGTAAATGACCAGGACATTCAAACATGGCTAGCACAATATGCTGAGGTGGAAACTGGGGTTCAATGGAACCGGGATGAAGATGGGGTGTGGACAGGGGCTAGAAGGTGGGGGGTGAGGTTAAGAAGAGACCAGGCTGGCGGGCTCATTCACCTCCCCAGCACCATCACCTTAGGACACAACAGATGGCAGGTGTACTACAATGGACTACCTAAACTGTGCAGGAACTGCGGCCTTCCGGACCACCTGGCCGCAGACTGCACAGTTACCCAGTGCAAGGTATGTAAGGGGGAGCACCACACTAGGGAATGCACACAGGACAGGCGTTGCAATCTCTGTGGGGGCGAGAGACATGTCTTTAAAGACTGCCCGAAGTCATACGCCAACAAGACTCGCCCCCAAAGAGAGGCACCTTCAGAGGAGACGGCACCAGGACCAGCACCGGAACCAGGACCAGCACAGGCACCACCAGCAGAAACGGCACCAGCAACAGCACTAACACCAGCACCGGCACTGACACCAGACCGAGCACCAATACCGGTAACAGGACCGACATCAGTACCAGAACCGAAACCAGCAGCAGAACCAGCACCAGCAGCAGCACCCAGACGATCACCAAAACCAGCAAAGCCACCAAAACCAGCCCCAGCACCAGAAACAACCCCAACATCAGGACCAACACCGGGATCAGCACCAGCACCAGAGCCAGCACTCGCACCAGCACGAAAATCACCACAAAGGTCAGAAACAGTAACACACCCACACACAGACTCTGAACAAACACGGGCACCCGAACCACCTAACACCCCAGAACCAATACCAGAAAGAGACACTCGCACACCTGATCACGAAACACCCCTGCATCACCTAGCTGGCCTGGGCCCCCCGGTCTCACCCCTGTCCACACCCCCGACAGAAGACACGGACCACATAGAACAGGATCAAGATCTACCAGCACAAATACAGCCACAAATAATAAAAGATGAGGAAGAAGAGTCAGACATTTCACCACCTACAGACCAACAAAAGAAAAGGAAAATTAACCAAGATACATCACCGCCAAACCAGGACCCCAGTTCCACCCAGACAACCACAACCACAAACACACCCCATATCCCGGTCAGCATTGCATCCACATATAACAAACCACCACAAAAGAAAAAAGAAGAGAAATGGGTATGGTATTCCGGGACTTACATGCCACGAGAAGAATATGATTTTTTTTAGGACTCACCAGGTGTAAGATTAATTTGTCACTGGAATAGATGTATAGCTGAAAGAAAATTTAATTCTGTCACAAAGGGTTAAGGGCATGTAAATATGGGTGTTTTTAAAAAAAGATATGTATATATGTATATATATTTTGGGTAAAAATGGGAACGGATGTTGAATGAATGACTGAGTGTAAATGTTTAAAAGTATGTAAAAAAAGGTAAAAGTAAAAATTTAAAACCAAATTAAAAAATAACTTCACTCAGCAGATATACCAGTGTTGATGTTAACATTCTATCGACCACCAAAAACAACTTCCAGCCTTCCTACCAGAATTCTCTGAAATACTGTCACTGACCGTCATCAAACATGATAAAATTGTTATAAATGGTGACCTAAACATTCACATAAATAATAATGCTGACAAGTACGCTATGGAATTCATGAACGTTCTGCATATCTTTGACCTGACTCAACAAGTCTAACAACAAATACATAAACACAGAAATACATTAGATTTAGTGATAACAAAAGGATTACATATACAAAATCTTTCTGTGACAATGTAACAAATACACTTCTGTGTATTTTATGATGCACACTTATCTGAAACCAGGAACAAGGTACAAAATGTAGTCAGAAAACAATACTTAAATGAAGCAGGAGAGTGAAACCTTTCAAATGTTCTAGGTGCACTTGATCAACACAATCAACACAGTGCATGAGATGGTAAATAAATTAAATAACAATCTGACAAATGCTCTAGACAACGTAGCCCCAATTCAGGTAAAAAATAAATTTGGAGAGAAAGCATCACCATGGATGAATACTTTTGTCTGTGAACTAAAAAGAGCAAATTGGGCAGCTGAAAGAAAATGGACTTGAGGTCCATCTTAGTACCTACAAAAAATCCTTAACGACCTACAATAACACTGCATGTGCTACAAGAAAGAACCACTTTTCCAAGAAAGTGGAAATAACCCTAGAATACTATTTTCAACAATAGACAAACATCTAAACCCTGCCCCATCAAGCCTCTGAAACTAAATGCAAGGAGTTTGCAGCTTTTTTAATAACAAAATCACAACCATCAGAGCCAGCATTACCACAACAAAATAAAAACGTCCCAAGCAAACCTTGTACAAAGCACATGAAGACATTTAACAGCATTCCTACTGAAGACCTGCAAAAGATTGTTAGAGTAAATCTATCACTTGCGCTATCAACCCTATCCTGTTCTCTTCTAAAAAAAGGTTTTTAATAGCATCTCATGCCCTGTTCTAAATATTATAAATAAATCTCTTGAATCTGGGGTCTTCCCTAATGCATACAAAACTGCTGTTATAAAGCCACTTCTTAAGAAACTACAACTAGACTCTGAGGTTCTAAGCAACTATAGACCAATATAAACATCACATTTCTAAGTAAGGTGCTTGAGAAAGCAGTTTTTCACCAAGTGAACACATTTCTAAATGACAACATCATTTTGGAAAAGTTTCAGTTAGGTTTTAGAGCAAAGCATAGCACAGAAACAGCCCTGACCAAAATAATAAATGATTTAAGACTTAACATGAATGCAAACAAATTCTCGGTCCGAGTCCTCCTTGACCTGAGTGGAGCATTAAACACCATTGATCATGATATTCTACTAGAGCGTCTAAAAAACTCTGTTGGTCTCACACTCACAAGGAAGCTGTCTTGCTCCACTACTTTTTTCACTACACATGCTTCCACTAGTTGATGGAGCCCAAAATCACATTAAATACGTTCTGAGGAAACTATTTTGTAAAACCGAAATATGTGAAATATGAATGTATGAGAGGGTCAAACGTTTGTACAAACGTTTGTAGGGATCTAAATTTAACACTCAAATAATGTCAAATATGAACATATGAAGATCATGACGTAGCGTGTAAATAGCAGAGAATACCAGAGAAATGTGTAATATAATTCGAAGACACGGGACATTTCATTTTGTCGCCCATCAATGGTGTCATATAACCTTTGACTCCTCTAGTTTCTCTAAGTTCCAGGGAACCACCAAACATAACGTGAATAATGTTATAATATTTTTAACGATACATTGAAACGGAGACGCTAGATTGGCAGGTTGTCATTGACAATGACAACAAAACCCATGATCCCACGCTACTTCCCAAAGTCATCTAAGTTCATGTTTTGCTATTGTTTTGATTGAGAGACCCCTAGCGGCCAAAAACTACATATTGTACGTTTAATCCTAACCTTAACCTCTGTAGCATGATATCTAAACTTAACTGTTAGTAACGTCATGCCTAATGTTAACCGTTAGTAACCTCATGCCTAACCTTAACAATTAGTATTCTCATACCTAACCTTAACTGTGAATGTTGCAATATAATTTTGAACGCTATGGAATGTATAGAATGTGTGGAAAGTTCTCGCATGAATCTGCTAAACCAAATGTGCAGGGGTAACGTAATAGAAGTGCAAATATAGCCTAATAGCAAAATGTGCAGCTGAAACGTCAAAACACCCTAAATATGTTGGCATATAATGTCATTTAGGTTTTTTAAAAATAGTTTCCTGAGAATGTAATTTGGGAGAAATTCTGAGATGTACGGTTGAGATGATGTCATCAGAGAACACAATGTTAATTTCCACAGCAACACAGCAAAGTCACTGGTGTTAAATCAACAACCTGAGTGTTAAATTAACACTCTCAGTGTCTATATAGTACCCATTGGGGACTATATATCCAATGGGAACTATACAGTGCCTTGCGAAAGTATTCGGCCCCCTCGAACTTTTCGAACTTTTGCCACATTTCAGGCTTCAAACATAAAGATATGAAACTGTAATTTTTTGTGAAGAATCAATAACAAGAATCAATAACAAGATTTATTTTTTGTGAATAAATCAATAACAAAAATTATTGGATATTTCAAACTTTTTTAATAAATAAACAACTGAAAAATTGGGCATGCAAAATTATTCAGCCCCCTTAAGTTAATACTTTGTAGCGCCACTTATTGCTGCGATTACAGCTGTAAGTCGCTTAGGGGAAAGTCTCTATCAGTTTTGCACTTTGAGAGACTGAAATATTTGCCCATTCCTTCTTGCTAAACAGCTCGAGCTCAGTGAGGTTGGATAGAGAGCGTTTGTGAACAGCAGTTTTCAGTTCTTTACACAGATTCTCAATTGGATTCAGGTCTGGACTTTGACTTGGCCATTCTAACACCTGGATATGTTTATTTGTGAACCATTCCATTGTAGATTTTGCTTTATGTTTTGCATCATTGTCTTGTTGGAAGACAAATCTCCGTCCCGGTCTCAGTTCTTTTGCCGACTCCATCAGGTTTTCTTCCAGAATTGTCCTGTATTTGGCTCCATCCATCTTCCCATCAATTTTAGCCATCTTCCCTGTCCATGATGAAGAGAAGCAGGCCCAAACCATGATGGTGCCACCACAATGTTTGACAGTGGGGATGGTGTGTTCAGGGTGATGAGCTGTGTTGCTTTTACACCAAACATAACGTTTTGCATTGTTCGATTATTCGATTTTGGTTTCATCTGACCAGAGCACCTTCTTCCACATGTTTGGTGTGTCTCCCAGGTGGCTTGTGGCAAACTTTAAATGACACTTTTTATGGACATCTTTCAGAAATGGCTTTCTTCTTGCTACTCCTTCATAAAGGGCGAATTTATGCAGTATACGACTGATTGTTGTCCTATGGACAGACTCGCCCACCTCAGCTGTAGATCTCTGCAATTCATCCAGAGTGATCATGGGCCTCTTGGCTGCATCTCTGATCAGTCTTCTCCTTGTATGAGCTGAAAGGTTAGAGGGACGGCCGGGTCTTGGTAGATTTGCAGTGGTCTGATACTCCTTCCATTTCAATATTATCGCTTGCACAGTGCTCCTTGGGATGTTTAAAGCTTGGGAAATCTTTCTGTATCCAAATCCGGCTTTAAACGTCTCCACAACAGTATCTCGGACCTGCCTGGTGTGTTCCTTGTTCTTCATGATGCTTTCTGGGCTTTCAACGGACCTCTGAGACTATCACAGAGCAGGTGTATTTATACGGAGACTTGATTACACACAGGTGGATTCTATTTATCATCATTAGTCATTAAGGTCAACATTGGATCATTCAGAAATCCTCACTGAACTTCTGGAGAGAGTTTGCTGCACTGAAAGTAAAGGGATTGAATAATTTTGCTCGCCCAATTTGTCAGTTTTTTATTTGTTAAAAAAGTTTGAAATATCCAATAAATGTAATTCCACTTCATGATTGTGTCCCACTTGTTGTTGCTTCTTCACAAAAAATTACAGTTTTATATCTTTATGTTTGTGTAACGTTCCCCAGTTCCTCTTCCCTGGGAACTACAGCTTCCCTATTCTTGGCCACTCAGAACTACATTTTCCATAACCGGGACTCAATTATCCAAATTCAGTACACCTGCTCTCACTCACTCAGTATATAAGACACACACACTCCATTGCCTCTTTGCGAGGTATTGTGAGTATTCAATTTTCTTCTTACTGAGCATTATTCTTTTTGGATTGTTATTCTGGCCAGGGGCCTCATTTATAAAACTTTGCAGTGGATTTGCGTCAGAAGTGGCGTACGGACGAAATATAGGACGTGCTACACAAAGAAATATTCAGATTTATAAAACCGTGCGCACGCACGTCCTACGCACGTTTCCCTTTATAAATCACAATCAACTCTAAATGTGGCGCAGCTTTTGCGGCTGCATGTCACGCCTATAATTGCCCATAAATAGTCAGTGAAACGCCCCGAAATTAATATTGATTGATTGAGATATACATAGGGCCCTATGGTTTCCGCGAATCGCGGAATCTATCACTAAAAACGGAATTTACTTATAACACGGAATCTCGCGGAATTTGCATATTTTCGAGCAATCTATACATATTTTTTCTATAATCCAAATATATTCCAGTAATATTAACAACTGTCATTGAGTTTGTCCTAATACAAAAGGCAGCAAACATGGAAGTTAATTTGCGCTCTATATATATAGGCTTTATGCAAGGTGTTTCTCTACCGAATTTGGCCAGCATGCGCTCGGTCATATAGTTCAAACGTTGTAATCCGCTTGATACTGAGAGCCTTAACAACGGTATTCACTCCATTCTACATTTTCCAATCAAACAACGCTTGTTTTTCTCCATTCAATCACTTATCCAAATGCATATAACTAGGTATAGGCTACTATGTTCCTTCGCCTGAAGCAATTTTCTGACGGTCTTGCTAATCAGGCAGCTCGCACTCAGGGAGCGCAAGGTCGAAATAGCGGGACTGCTGCTGAATGTTATGGCTTTGTCCACACGATTGCGCCTGATAGCTAGAACTTCTTAAAATAACGTTTATAAATATTTTTGTTTGTCGTTGTTCCATTTTTCTTCCATATTTTAGGAAATCTTAGTCATCTCTTTTAATTTTTATTGTGGGTAGATTAATCTGTAAGAAGAAATAATGTGTTATTAACATGACTAATATTTTGTGAAATAGCCTTCTGCCTGTCTAGAAATAGCTTAAGTACTTTGATCATATGGAAGGTAAATTTAGCCTACCTGGCAATGATTGTGCAAACTGTACAGCAAAATTCTCTATATTTTAGGCTTTTATGGTTTGCCTGTTCACCCGCAGTGTAAGGAAACGTTATGTAATCATGCGACACACCAATTACACCTATTAACACGTCTGGCATAACCCGGCTTAAGGGTTGGCTGTGAAATCCCAGACCTGTCAGCCAATTCCCTCTGGAAAGTGCCAGTCGCCAGAAATCTAAAGTGTTGTAAGGACTTGAAGTGGGACTGGCACGGCGTGGTTTCTCTGAGTGCTGGGCCCAATAGAGCACAGAGGTCCAACAGGACGCCCCAAGGAAATCGGAACCGGCTCTTAAGCCACTCGTCCTCGTTTGCCAGCAAGTCTTCTTGCTGTCTGAAAATGCGTTCCCTCCGAATCCTTCCATTTGCCACATCTTCTAACAGCGCAAGATCAGCCATTGTGCGTCATTACGCATTGGGTTGGCATCATGGCTTTTTATGACCATGCAGGTGAATCTGATCAGCTACAGATTTCGGTATTCATGTAATTGTAAATGGGATTATGCACAATGGAATTATTTCCATCTTTCAAAATGGTTAAGACATCTGTCAAGATGGAACAATTGATGGATGTAAATGAAACGGACTAACGGCATATATGAACACCATGATTCTTCTGTAGCTGATGACATTTATGAACACAACTTTCCCCAGTGGACAATGAAGACATCTATATAATCTAATGTATGTCTGCTCCGCCAGACGGACGCATCGACAAGGATAGGTTTTAAACATTATTTTGTTTACCGTATTATTTATGAGGATGAATTACATAACATGCCAATATAATTACATAACTTGTTTGCGTGTTCTTTTTGCAAATATGTCTTCGTTTGCATTTAAGTTGGCTACAATCTTGTTTTATTTCATTTGTATTCCACCACAGGCTATTGATTGTAAGAATGCCTTTGTGAAATGTTCATATTATTAATGAGAGGCAGTATTTCGATTTCGTTTAGCTACAAAACGGTCTGCAGTTTCAGACAGCTTCACGTGTTTCACACATCTGCCGGCAGTGTCGCCATTTCTCATTTCACCCGTTTTTGTGTGTACGCATGGGTCAGAGTTTCCGTGAAGGACCGCACATTTTCCCGTCAAGTTAGCTTTTTATAAATCCCAATTATTGTGTAGAGAGTGGCGTACGCATTCTTTTGTGCGTACGCAACGTTTATAAATGAGGCCCCTGACCTGTACATTTTTGACCCGGTATTGTGTGTTTTTGGATTTGCCTCTGTCTTGGATCATTATTCTGGCCCTTTCTAGAATAAACTGTATTGTTCATTTTACTCTTGAGAAGTTATTCATTACTGTTTAAAGCCTGAAATGTGGCAAAAGGTCGAGATGTTCAAGGGGGCCGAATACTTTTGCAAGGCACTGTAGATGCAATATGCTTACTCTCTATGTGCCTAATTGCCCTAAATAATTGGAAGAGTGTGAATTTCCTAAAATTAAGAGGATAAAACAGAAATCCTGTTAGTTGACCCCAGAGCCATAGAGAGAGAGAGTTGTGTCAATGGAGGGTAAAAAATTATAATGTCACATGGTACGGTCACGTGGTTCATGCATCTCTAAAAAGTTACAAGCCTATGATTTTAATACATTGAAGTCTATGGGAGCAGCTGTAACGAGCGATTTTTGGTATGATCTATTATATTGAAGCTGTTTCAAGTGGTGTAAATTGATTGTTAACTGTTGAAGTTAGCTAGTTTTCCTCAAACATTTAAATTTGTTGATTTATAAACTTACGCTCAATAATGTCAGCTAAAATGTGTCTGCAATGCAGGTTTAAAAAGTAATTCAGATTTTAAAGTTATTACCTCAGTAATGAGCTGATGAAACGTTGCTTCTCTACGGCGACACGGGTAGTATCTCAGTTTGTTTGGAACTGTTGAGGGTCTCCATGATCCGCCATTGCTGTAAAAAAAACTGACTGATGAAGTGAACGAAGTTGACGCAACTCTCTCTCTCTATGGCTCAGGTTGACCCCAAAGTCAGAACGAAGAAAATCAGCACGAGCCTTGGTTACCTGACTTCCCTGATCAAACCTGAAGTAAGGAGCCTAGGTGTTATCATAGACTCTGACCTATAGAAATGTCTTTTTTTACCTCCCATCTTAACAAGGTGACCAAAACATCTTACTTTCAACTCAGAAATATTGCTAAAGTTAGACCATTCATAACCCAGACAGATGCAGAGAAACTAATTCACACATTTATTACAACTGCATTGGACTACTGCAACACCCTCCTTACATGTCTCCCAAAAAAGTTGTTAGAAAAGATTCAACTCAGCAGTGAGACTCTTAACAAGAACAAAGAGGTGAGAACACATTACTCCAGTTCTAAGGTCATTACATTGGCTCCCAGTTCCCAGCAGGATTGATTTTAAGGTCCACCTGCTTGTTTATAAAACTTTTAATGGCACAGGACCAGACTATTTTACAGATTCTCTAAAATCCTATATTCCCAAAAGGGCCCTCAGATTTCTACAAAACCCCACTCACAGAAAAATTGGAAATGCTGCCTTTCTGAGGAACACAATACCAAAAAATATCAAGGAAGCATCATCTATTGATATATTCAAAAATCTGTTAAAAACATATCTTTTCACTTTAGCTTTTAACTAAGCCAGCACTCAAATGCTATTTATGTTTTCCTTCTTTTAATATGTTCCTTTACATTTCATATTTCTATTTCATTGCCTGCAAACGTGCTCTATGCTTTTTATGTTTTAAAATATTTGTTTTTATTGATGCAATTTTCTTTAATTTTATTTGACTTGTATTGATGTAAAGCACTTTAATCGGCATTCCCTGTATGAAAGGTGGTTTATAAAGGTTTATTATTATTATTATTATCACACATGATCTGACTAAATTCTTCTGTGCTGGATGAGCTGTGAGAAAAGAATCGTCCGGCTAGGCGACATGTGGTTGAGTGAACCATGTGAGCGCCCTTCAACATCCCGTACCTCTCCAGGGAGAAATAGGAAAAATAACTAAATAAATGAATAAAATAACCTGAGACTTAACACAGACAAAACCATGGAGATGGTGGCCAACCTTCGGAAACTCCCCGTGTCACTTACCTTTGAGACTGATGGCTCAGTAGTTTGGCTGTATCATCCAATTTCTTAGCTTTTATCATCACCCACAATCTCAGGTGGGTGGACAAACATCACAGCAATCATCAAGGCACACCAGTGAATGTACCACTTGTGGCAGCCAAAAAATATTATCTACCTGTGAATTCTGATCAGAGTTCAGAAAAAGAGTATCTTCACATTCACAATGACCTTCTGATTTGGGTGCGTGTCTGCTGGCTACAGAGGAAAACTTTAGAGCATTGTTTTGTCTGCAGAAAGGGTTACTGGCTGCCACCTGCCCAACATTAAACAGAACAAGAAAGAGTGTGAGCAAAAATCATTGTAGACCCCTTCCTACCCAGTCAGCTGCTGTACTAACATTTAGACATTATCCCACGAGAAATGAATTTGGTAAGCTGTGTATCATAGCTGTAAGACACAAGGCGTTTGTGGTATATGGATAATATACCAAGCCAAAGAGCTGTGTCCAGGCAGTCCTCATTTCAATGCAGCTGAGAATAATCCTAAACCATTTAATAAATACTAGCACTTTTCTGGCTTTATAACTTAATTTTAAGTACATTTCATTCATATAATAACCAATATGTGAAATAAGATTAATATAAGCACGTATATAATTATTAAGAATATTTTTTAACAACAGTTATTTTTCCTGTTATACAAATATAATAATCTCACATTGTTGTATAACTCAATGTTTTTTTATCCATAAGCATCAAGCTAAGTAGAAAATCAATGAATTACAAAGACTGGGCATACTAAACTATGTTAGTTTAAAGTGTGTATATTTTTCCTAAATATAATTTTTTTGAAAAACTATCATAAACCTTGCCTTTTAAATCTTCCCTCTCCAATATAATAATCGAAAGCCCCACATCTATTCTGTGAATATGGAGTGGAGGGTGATTGGTAGGAGGTGACTTCAGAGGTTTTCTGCTTTATTTTACAGTTGCTTAGCAACAGACTGATCCATGGAAAGTGCTGCAGTGAAGGGATGTGAAAATACAGTAACTGTTCAAAGCTGATGGTCTTTAGTTATCATGTCCTTGACTCCAGGTCAATATAAAATGTTTTAAAACTCGGAAATGTTTTGTAGCCATCTCAGAGTGTAAATTAGCTCAAAAACCTCTATCATTAGGAAAAGTTGCAGTTAACTGTATATGTGTGTGCTTGGATTACACATGATTCTATTTACTTATCACAAACCACAACAAAAGGGACACATACATGTATTCTGGCCACAGCAGGTCATGAGATCATTCACTGCTGGCCAAAGCTATCAAACAGTGATCCTCATTACTGGGGCTTGTGAAGCTTACTGGGGCTTGCAAAGTTCTTATAAATACAAATGTATTCAGGGGGCCCGCGTGGCATAGTGGGCCAAATCTCTGCATTGCATGACAGATATGTCATGATAGTCACAGGTTCGAGCCTGACTATGGTTGTGACGTCCTCTAGCCGCAGTACCTCAATCCACCACATCCAGTCACCACAGCCTCCCAATTCCCAAGACTCCAGCTCAAGCAGACGCATCCCACTACTGCGCTCGCAATCACCGGAATTCTGAGCATCTGTGTTTCTCCATGTATCAATTCCTGACTGTTCCTTTGGGTCTTTGTGAGGTATTAATTGTCTTCAGAGCTTCCTTACTGAGCCTGTTATTCATTTGTATATAAACTAAGCATGTCTACATTTCTGGATATTGCCCTTCTGTGACTTTGCCCGTGTTATTCTGTGTACCGACTACTGCCTTTCTGACCTTTACGACTCCCGGATCCTGGTATTGTACCTGCATTAGTGAACCATTGTGTACCGACCTCTTAATGCTTGACTTTGCCCTCTGATTTGTGGACATTAAATACTTAAATACTCAGGGCCTGATTTACTAAGACAAGCGCAGTTTGCACTGCGTCTGTTTATGCGAGTTCGGTAATTGCGAACGCTATGCTTCCACATTTAGCGTAGTATTTATCAAACCTGATACCCATTACGCAATCAGCGCATACTCCGCCCTCCATTAGCGCGCCTTTAAAAGTGCAAACAATGGGCCCGTATGTATCTATCATGGATCACCCTACGGGACAAAGAAAGCGCAAGCTTAAATTCAGTGAAGAAGAAGTCAACATCCTAGTGCATGAAGTCACA
>JACXGM010027634.1:0-14402 GCA_016801145.1 Umbra pygmaea | reverse complement strand
ACTATTCAACTGTTAAATGATAATAGGAAAAGTAAAATGAAGTCTTTTTTAAATTTACTTTGTTATTTGATGATTGGAAAAGTAAAACAATGTATTTTTTAAATTTACTTCATTGGCTTATAGTAGGCAATGGAAATGATAAACATTTAATTATCCTCATTTCCTTTTACTACATTTTGGCGGTCCTGGGATTCCATAGGGAAGGGGTAAGGGGAAGGGGTAAGACAGAGAAATGGGATTCACCCAAAGTGTGTCTTTGTTTATGAGTAAGGGTGAATCCCATTTCTCTGTCTTAGTATATATAATTTTTTTAAATAATTAGTAAAACAAATTGCAGAATGTGCCTAAAATTGACATGGCCCAATTGAAATGTTAAAAAAGTATAATTTTTTACCTAAACAATGTACATCCAATAACATTTCTGTAAATTTTGCCAGCTTGCTAGTTTTTATCGGTAGTCCCTGTGAGCCATTAACAGGGCACAGTATAACAACAACAGGCTCGAGGGACATTGTAGCTGATGGGCAATTGCATCTGGCTTTAGTAGATGCTCCCTTAGGGCACAAACGCTGAGACCTGTAGTGATATGGTGTTGCCAGTGGTAATTAACATGTTTTCCTCCAGGTTTTGTTTATTCTAATAACTTTCATTTTTAAATAATTTCTCTCATAATAATGTAAATCATACACATTATGAATATTTGTAATGCATATGAATATCCTGCTACGGATGTGTTGTTATAATAATAATCATATCCTGAATAATGTTGAACATTGTAATGTTTCTCTGCCATGCTGACCTGTTAGTACACAGAAGGTTTTTATTAAACCTTTTAGGTTCGGGATGGTCAAAGATTGATTTTTATTCTTCCATTCGCTAACTCAACTCATGCTGTGTTTTGTTTACCACCCATGTCTAGCACATAGCATTTCATGATTTTGAATGGCTATTCATAAATCACTACTCACATTTCTACTTAACTGGTCTGGGGGATTTTGGTAAAGACTAGCCTGCCACTCCCTACTCCCCCAATTACAATATGTACAGTTAACAATCTTAAAAATGCAATCTCTGTCTTCTCTACAGGAACTAAAGAATTGATGTCCCAATAAATCTACATACTTACCAAAAACTTGCATAGAAGGAAAACAACTTGTTTTAAAATACAGGCTTGAACGAAAACATTCATGGCAAGCAGTAAAACCCCAAAACTTCCAACTGCAACTGGTGGTTCAATTCTACATCAATGCGACAATCTGCCCCTTTTAGATGTCTTGTATTGGAATCAGTTTGAGGAGGACACCATCAACCCAGCAGATGCCAAAAGTACAGAGGTTACCTTTTACAATGGAGCACCACCTCAATGGCTCAACTTCTATCTGGCTGAAAGAAACTCAACATTGATTAAAAGGGAAGGATATCAGCAATTAATAAAAAACATTTCCAGAAAGAGGCAAAGTTATAGCAGCAGTGCAATTGTCAAACTGATTCATAAGCCTGGTAGTGGAGGCTCCACCCTAGCCATGCAGGTGCTTTGGGACCTGAGGAGAAAGCATAGATGTGCAGTCTTAAAAGAATCATTCGGGGCAAACAGTGCAGATGTGGCCAACCAAGTATTTAACCTTTTTATGGCAGGTGATTCCCAAAACACTGTGCTCCTCCTCCTGGAAGGCGTGTCCATAGCGGAATGCCTGATGAATGAAATTGCTAACATAAAGATACAGTCCAAAATTCCTGTACTCATCATTTTAAACTGTGTGCGGAAGACATTTACCACCAAAATGTTCGGTTCAAGTGGAATGGTGACCCTCCAAAATCATCTTTCTAATGACGAGCAATGCAGCTTCCTCAAAAAGGAGGAGGACATCTGTAAGAAGTTTTTACAGGAGCATACCCAGTTCCATGGTTTCAAAATAATGTGTAGAAATTTCTGTAAAGAATACACCAAACAAATTTGTAAAATTGTGAGAAAAATAAAACCAAGGAACCGAAATGTCCGGCTCCTTACATTTTTATCTTTGCTGAATTCCTATGTCCCTGGGTCTTACCTTTTATTGTCTGAATGTGAGAGATTTCTTCAAGCAAATTCTCAAGACTTTAAAAGCATAATGCACCCTTTCAGTGACCTCATAGTTACTTTCTCTGGACAAGAGAATGGTAACAAATGTGTCCGGATGAAGCATCCAATGATCGCACATCAATGTGTTGAGTCCCTAGCGGAGGCCGGTATGACCAGAGGTGACATGACAAGAGACTTCTTGAACAACTTTTGTAAAGCAGGGGTGCAGAAACATTTGGTGCCTGTCATCAAAGACATGCTAACTAAGAGGGAAATCACACAAGTGATAAGACCAGGTTGTGAAGATCAAGATAACGCAGTTAGTCTAACTAATTTTTCTAAATTGATTCTAGATATAAAAAATAATGAAGAAGTGGAAATGTGTGCACGCATTTTGAAAATTGCAGTGGATGAGTTCAAGGAAAATCCATTTTTTCCACAGGCTTTGGCACGACTCTACTACATTGAAATGGAAGACTACACAAGAGCGGAACAATTTGCTATTAAGGCTATAAGCATGGACAGTTCTAATTCCTTCATCGCAGATACTCTTGGGCAAATTCACAAGGGCAATTTAAGAAAAAAAAAAACAAACACAAAGTATTCTGTTGATGATATTTTGCAAATAGCAGATAAGGCTATAACTGCTTTCAAACAAGCAGAAAATAAGGCAGAAAAAGAAGTGGAACTAGCATCAAACAAATTCAATGACAGGGGACACTTTGGTTATCTGCAAGTGGCCAAGTATATTTTTGAGGCCCTCACATGCCGCAATATATCATGGAAAGAAATTCTCACAGGAAAAAACAAAACTCTCTCCCTAGGTGGTAAGAATCTGGAGCAAAAGCTTGCCAAGTATGTGCCTCTCATTAAGGAACTCAGAGAAGGAGTGGAGAAAAGGTACAGTTTCTTTGAGAAGTACATGACTTACTCAAAGGACAAAATAGAAAATGATGAACCAAGGTACATCTACACTGATATTAAGGAATGCTACTTCAACTACACCGAAAAAAGGCCAACCAGCTTCCCTGGACTGCTTTTATATGTTGACCGAGAAAGCATTGATCCAAACCTTCAGTGGATTCAACAACACTGGAGTATAATCAATGCTGAAAAAAGATCAGATGCCCAAACTACTCAAAACTACATTCTTGTGAACATCATCCTCAGTCAAGAAGGAATAAAACGGCAAAGTAAAACCCTCCCTCTAGCAAAACTACAATCTACACTAAAAAAATATGTTGGGAAACCACAGATTAACCAAACCACTGAATTGAATCTCTTAGCTCTGATGCTGTTTTGGCCTGAGAGTAATTTCAACCACAAATTTCCATATGAACAAACAGTGAAGCTCCTAAGAGAGTGCTTTGAGAGGGACTACAGTAAGTACATTAGATTCAGATACCTTGTTCCATTGTTCCTACTCGGACAGGGTGAGGGTTTATGCAGATTGATCCACAAAACAAGAGTGGACAGGCTAATCCTCAATGAACTTGATATGGTTCACCTTTCCCAAGAGGAGCAGAGAAGAAAACTGAGTGAAATGTGGAGCAGTGGTGAGATATGGAAACTTCCAGGTATCCAGAATGCTCTTTTTAAATTCAGCGGGGTGGTCGAAAACTACGAAGTGTTCCTGCATGATGGAGTCAACAAAATCAGGGTATTCCCAGATGTAAAAGCCAGCATTCGGAATTCTGGACCAGTATCATTTTATCTTGGCTTCAATATTGGGGGACCGGTGGCCTTCAACATCAACTATGTAACACCTTAACGTTATGCACATCTTTAGGTGAAACAAGGCAAGTATTATAGAACTATTTTCCTTGTCATAGTAATTAACAGAGCTATAATCAATAAAATGTGTGGTAAGATATATATATATATATATATATATATATATATATATATATATATATATATGCTGGTGCAGAAGTGGCTTTAAGGAAATATGCAATAATATAATCTAGCAATGATATGAGAAGAATCCCACTCATTGCATTGGGGTTCCTGTATATTTAATACAGAATCTCTGTTCAATGATCAACATTTAGTCAGCATCATCACTTACTAAATATAGTACATTTCTAGAAGTGTTTATTATGTTTCTTTAGATGTTATTCTATATTGGAGCTATGGACCATGTGAAAATTATACAGCAAAGACCAAGTTATTCTGTGATTGTAACAATGACTTATACAACTATAAAGAATTGTTTCACTGTAAAATGTAGATTTGTTCCTTGGTATAAATGCGGCTGACAGTGTTAATTTAAATGTACAACATGTAGTTTTTGGGCGCAAGGGGTCTCTCAATCAAAATAATATCAAAAGATGTACTTCGATGATGTCGGGAAGTAGAGTGGGATCATGGGATTTGTTGTCGTTGTAAATGTCTACCAGCCGATCTAGCGTCTGCGGCAGAAAACAGGTTCACTGACAATGTAATGTATTGTTAAATATATTATAGCTTTATTCACATTATGTTTGGCTGTTTCCCGGAACTTAGAGCAACTAGAGGAGTCAAAGGTTACATGACGCTATTGACAGGCGACAAAACGAAACGTCCCATGTCTTTGAATTACATTACAAATTTCTCTCGGTTTGAAAGATGGTGGAAAAAATGTTGGATAATGTAAGCACACAACTAAAAATATATATATATAACATAGATTTTAGCTTTTTCTATGCAAAGTATGTCTTTTGTTATCCTACATGACATTTGTGAAATGTCAAGTAACTGTGGAGCCAGAACCTCTTTTTATTTTATATATGTTACTGGAGGAATTATACACTTTGACATGCGTTGACATTCAGGCTTTTATATTGAATGATTGATCATTATACCAAAACAATAACAAAACGTAATGATTAGCATTTTTTTAATTTGCGGGTTCAAGAGTCGTAAAATGGCGTAGTAGTGCATGTAAGATACACAAAAGCTATTGGTGCCAGATTCAGGGATTTTGAGACTTTATAGCCTATTTATTTAATAGAAGTGGATTAAGATCTGTTACTTTGCCTACATTACGGGATTCCTTTACCTGGCAGTTCAAACTTGTGTACTTGCGTGTGCGCCACACAAGGAAAACAGGAAATTGGGAAAATGGTAAAATGGGTAAAAATGGTAAAATGGGTAAATGGGAAATGTAAAATAGGAAATAGACATACTATTCAACTTATAAATAATAAATGGAAAAGTAAAAACTATTTTTATTTACTATATTGGCTTATAGTAACCAAAGGAAATGAACATTAACTATCGTCATTTCCTTTTACTACGTTTTGGCGGTCCTGGGATTCCATACAGAACGGGTTGGTCACCGGGTACATGAATCGGTAATTTAGTATTTTCAGTCTTTTTCAATGTGTCAGTGTTGCATCGGATTCATATTGGCAGGAATAATGCATCTCCCATGAAGAAAAATAATGCAATATGTTCATTCGAATTTTAATTTGAGTTTTGTCACAAAAAAATGCATACCCATTTAGAAAACAAAATCTCAGTCTATTTGCATTTTCATTTCAGCTGTCAGTCATAGGTTTCCATACTATTGTGTTGAACCAAATATTATATAACAATACATATAATAAGAAATCATATTAAGGCAAAGTAAAATAATACATTCCTCGGGTCATGATAATGACCATTGTATAATATTTGCATCAAATTCATCATATGCATTACTATACATGTTTTTTTATTTGATTTTATTTACATTCACTTCATATAGCCTACTGGTACTGACCCAAAAGCAGGCCTCTTAATTCTGGGAGATAACTAGCTGTTTTTCATGTATGGCACATTATACCATATGTCTACTCTAAGATACAGCTCAGGCTCGAGTTTTCACAGACTAGCTCCTTGAAACGCAATCATATATGCAGATCAACAAAGTACGTCTTTGTTTATGAGTAAGCATCAGCATTGTTGTCAAATCCAGTCCAATCATAACAAAGAAAGAATATATATATATACAGTAGGTATTAAAATTCCCCCGTCACAGTGGCTGTTAGCAAAGTTACCTGCCAATGTGAAAAAGTACCTGCATTTGGCTGGAAGATTGTTAATTTCCCACTATGGTGCCAAACTATTTCTAAGGTGACTGTAAAGGATAACATTTCATTACAAATAGCTACCTTTAGGCTTGTTCTGTGATGCACAACAGTTTGCAGGAAAAAGGAATTAAACATCATTTTCATTTTGAATAAACCACAACTTGAGTTAACAATGACTTATTCACTAATGGAAACTAAACATTCTAGGGTATACAGCATGGAAACTTGGCACATACAGGACCATGGAAGAAAACAATAACTAAACTGGTTTAGGTTGAACATCAACCTTCTTATTAAAGAGCAAACCATTTCAGATGAATATTTTTTATAGACTGAAGACAGATTATAGTGTTTGCAACCATGTAAATAATGCGATGCAATATATGTGATGCAAAGGTAACGATCTGTGATTCCTACAAAAACATAACCTTTAAAAAGAAAAAGGTAAGGACAGTTTTAGACATATTTTATTGTGGTAGAAAATATCAATTTAAAGGTAGAATATGTAGTTTTCCAAAACAATAACAAAACATGTACTATTGTATTATAAAAGCACTTGCAACTCTATGCAGCACTGTACATTTTTCTCATGTGTGTTCAGATGCATACAAATTTCAAAATGTCAATGACGGTTTCATTCAATTAATTATTTTGTTCTCAGCATATTTTTCAAATAAATTCAATTACAAATATTAAATAAAGTACAATATGTAGTTTTGCAAAACAATAACAAAAGACATACTTTGGATTAAAAAAGCAAACATCACTATACCTATATTATATATATTTCTAAGTTGTGTACTTACATTATCCTAAATGTTTCCACCAACTTTCAAATCCAGAGATATTTGTAATATAATTTGAAGACACGGGACCATAGAAATTAAATCTATAGAAGTGCCATACCAATGCAAATAAATATAGCTGAATGGTCAGAGCGGCAGCCATTTTTACGCGTACCATTCCAGTGCAACAGCCTACTTCCGCATCTAACTGATTTGCGGCAAGTCGCGGACTCAACAGTTAGTTGTGCAGCAGCAAAAGCGTATATCCCAGCATTCATTTCGGAATTCGAAGAACGACCGGGAAAAAGAGAGAGGCAGGTCGATACAGAAAGTTGTTTTTCTACAATCCACAATCCACAGAACATTTGATGCGAGAAATCAACTGTGTAGATTTTAAATATTGGCATTTCAACAAAAATCTATGGTGAATCGAAAATGTGCTCAAATGTTTTGGGAAGTGAGAATCTCCATAAGCATAAGCGCCTGCGGGTGTAAGTTAGCTAGCGAGCCAACCCTGTTTTATACCTTAACATTTCTATCTACTTGATCACATTTGTTTGCCACTATTAATAAAGTTAGGTGCTGATTTAAGTCAACTTTATAAGATAATATACGTACCTAGTCAGAGACAAATGCTAAAATAGCATATAAAGCCTGGCTGTTATCAACAATAATTCTCGTTATGTTTGGGTACTGCAGACGGCGTCTGTGCGGTATTATTGCGCAATACCAGCAAGAACACAGTCTCAAACTGTCAGCAGCGTTTTGTGTGCTCATCACCTTGTGAGATCATTCTTCCAAGAACAACAAACAAGTGTCTGTTCTTTGCATTCTTGGTTTACCTGAAACTCTCAAACTAGTAAGTACGACATACTTTACAGCCCCACTAGCCCATTCTGTTACCATGACAAGTAACAACAGTCGCCATTTTTTGTGTACTAATCGAATGACCAAGCAAAACAGTTCAATAAGGCTTCTACAGATTTAATTTCTATGCACGGGACGTTTCATTTTGTCTTCCGTCAATGGCGTCATATAACCTTTGACTGCGCTAGTTGCTCTAAGTTCCAGGGAACTGCCAAACATAACGTGAATAAAGTTATAATATTTTTGACCAATACATTGCTTTGTCAGTGAACATTTTTTCTGCCAGAGATGCTAAATTGGAAGGTTGTCATTGACGACGATAACAAAACCCATGACACACCACGCTACTTCCTGACGTCATCGAAGTACATCTTTTGTCATTGTTTTGATTGAAGGCCCTCTGGCGGCCAAAAACTATGTATTGTATGTTTAATAATTAGTTAGTCAAAACATGCAGAATGTGCCTAAAATTGACATGGCCCAATTGAAATGTTAAAAAAGTAATATATTTTACCTGAACAATGTAAATCCCTGGAGGAAAACACAGGTGAAATTAATTAGCCCCAGATTGGAGAGCTGTGGATGCAGTGGCTTCAACAGACAGGGATCCCTGACGCGTCAGGAAAGGGCGTCCTGGGTTCAGAATGTCTGACAAGTTTAGCCAGCTTGCTAGTTTTTATCAGTAGTCCCTGTGAGCCATTAACAGGGTATAACAACAACAGGCTGAAGTGACATTGCAGCTAATGGGCAATTGCATCTGGCTTTAGTAGATGCTCCCTTAGGGCACAAACGCTGAGACCTGTTGTGATATGGTGTTGCCAGTGGTAATTAACATGACCAAATGTTTTCCTCCAGGTTTGGTTTATTCTAATAACTTAAATTTTTTAATAATTTCTCTCATAATAATGTAAATCATACAAATTATGAATATTTGTAATGCATATGAATATCCTGCTACGGATGTGTTGTTATAATAATAATCATATCCTGAATAATGTTGAACATCATTTTAATGTTTCTCTGCCATGCTGACCTGTTAGTATACATAAGATTTTTATTAAACATTTTAGGTTCGGGATGGTCAAAGATTGATTTTATGCTTCCATTCGCTAACTCAACTCATGCTGTGTTTTGTTTACAACCCATGTTTAGCACATAGCATTTCATGATGTTGAATGGCTATTCATAAATCACTACTCACATTTCTTTATTTACCAAAGTGTGTTTATTAATTTTTTGAAAAAATGACACTACAACAAATAATACAGGTGCAAATCAGAACTGACAAAGTAAGGCTCATCCTCAATAAAATAAACATAAACAAACACAACAAGGCTGAAACGAGCTATATTTGGCACAGTTAAGTCAGCCTACGTCATCCTTAACAATCATCGGTGGTCTAAATGGTAACCCATCCCGAAGAGAAAAGCACTTCAAATAAAACGAAACAAAGACAAACAGACGTACACTGAATTCATATCAATACTGATTTGTTGATGGTTGACACACCCAGAGAGCATGCCTCCAATTATTTCCTCCCCTCTACAAACACCATAAAGGATCTCCATTTTTTGTCAAAGACGAGATATTTGCCCTTTAACGCAAAAGTGTTTTTCTAGTGCAAGACAGTCTGACAGTCCTGTTAGCCAGACATTACCACTTGGTTTGATAATGGATTTCAAAGATCTGCCTATGGTATATTTATCTTGTAAGATGCAGAAAGTAATCATAGATGTACAGTGCCTTGCGAAAGTATTCGGCCCCCTTGAACATTTCGATCTTTTGCCACATTTCATGCTTCAAACATAAAGATAGAAAACTGTATTTTTTGTGAAGAATCAACAACAAGTGCAACACAATCATGAAGTGGAATGAAATTTATTGGATATTTCAAACTTTTTTAACAAATAGAAAATTGACAAATTGGGCGAGCAAAATTATTCAGCCCCTTTACTTTCAGTGCAGCAAACTCTCTCCAGAAATTCAGTGAGGATCTCTGAATGATCCAATGTTGACCTAAATGACTAATGATGATAAATAGAATCCACCTGTGTGTAATCAAGTCTCCATATAAATGCACCTGCTCTGTGACAGTCTCAGGGGTCCGTTGAAAGCACAGAGAGCATCATGAAGAACAAGGAACACACCAAGCAGGTCTGAGATACTGTTGTGGAGAAGTTTAAAGCCGGATTTGGATACAGAAAGATTTCCCAAGCATCCCAAGCATCCCAAGGAGCACTGTGCAAGCAATAATATTGAAATGGAAGGAGTATCAGACCACTGCAAACCTACCAAGACCCGGCCGTCCTTCTAAACTTTCACCTCATACAAGGAGAAGACTGATCAGACATGCAGCCAAGAGGCCCATGATCACTCTGGATGAACTGCAGAGATCTACAGCTGAGGTGGGCGAGTCTGTCCATAGGAAAACAATCAGTCGTATACTGTACAAATCTGGCCTTTATGAAGAGTGGCAAGAAGAAAGCCATTTCTAAAAGATATCCATAAAAAGTGTTGTTTAAAGTTTGCCACAAGCCACCTGGGAGACACACCAAACAAGTTGAAGAAGATGCTCTTGTCAGATGAAACCAAAATCGAACTTTTTGGCAACAATGCAAAACGTTATGTTTGGCGTAAAAGCAACACAGCTCATCACCCTGAACACACCATCCCCACTGTCAAACATGGTGGTGGCAGCATCATGGTTTGGGCCTGCTTTTCTTCAGCAGGGACAGGGAAGATGGCTAAAATTGATCGGAAGATGTATGGAGCCAAATACAGGACCATTCTGGAAGAAATGGATGGAGTCTGCAAAAGACCTGAGACTGGGACAGAGATTTGTCATCCAACAAGACAATGATCCAAAACATAAAGCAAAATCTACAATGGAATGGTTCACAACTAAACATATCCAGGTGTTAGAATGGCCAAGTCAAAGTCCAGACCTGAATCCAATCGACAATCTGTGGAAAGAACTGAAAACTGCTGTTCACAAATGCTCTCCATCCAACATCACTGAGCTCGAGTTGTTTTGCAAGGAGGAATGGGCAAAAATTTCAGTCTCTCAATGTGCAAAACTGATAGAGACCTACCCCAAGCGACTTACAGCTGTAATCGCCGGCAAAAGGGGGTGCTACAAAGTATTAACTTAAAGGGGCTGAATAATTTTGCACGTCCAATTTTTCAGTTGTTTATTTGTTAAAAAAGTTTGAAATATCCAATAAATTTCATAATTTCATGATTGTGTCCCACTTGTTGTTGATTCTTCACAAAAAATTACAGTTTCATATCTTTATGTTTGAAGCCTGAAATGTGGCAAAAGGTCGAAAAGTTCAAGGGGGCCGAATACGTTCGCAAGGCACTGTATTTACCTTGCTGAGATTATGATGTAAGGGAAAAATGCCAAGGATACCTAGTTTGGCATCTAGTAATAGCTTTATAACTGTGACATCTAAAATCATATCGATCACTTCCCTCCAAAACACCTGGATTTGTGGACATACTTATAGGTAGTGATATAGTTTGCCCTTTCTACCACATTTGTAGCACGTGTCAGGATTATTAGGACTGAATATATTTAGCTGAGTTGGTGTTACATATGTTCTCATTACCCACTTATACTGAAATAATTTAAAATGGGTATTTATTGTTTGTGTTTGAGATTTTAGGCAAATCTTCTGCCATTCCTCAATTGAGATTACAGAATTTAAATCCTCACCCCACGCCAATCTCTCACTCTCTGAGGAAACATCTGATCCATCCAAGATCATTGCATAAAAACTTGACGTCAATCCTCTCTTAGGGTGTTGATTTGTTTCTATTTCTTTTATGCAGCTAAGAGTAGGTAGAGATAAAGATTTCTGTAAGATAAATATATAGCTTTTTATCTGCAGATAGTTAAAATGTTTTGTTGGATGTCATACTTTCGCCTCAAATCTTCAAACGACATGAAAATACAACTCACATTTCTACTTAGCTGGTCTGGGGGATTTTGGTAAAGACTAGCCTGCCACTCCCTACTCCCCCAATTACATTATGTACAGTTAACAATCTTAAAAATGCAATCTCTGTCTTCTCTACAGGAACTAAAGAATTGACGTCCCGATAAATCTACATACTAACCAAAAACTTGCATAGAAGGAATACAACTTGTTTTAAAATACAGGCTTGAACGAAAACCTTCATGGCAAGCAGTAAAACCCCAAAACTTCCAACTGCAACTGGTGGTTCAATTCCACATCAATGCGACAATCTGCCCCTTTTAGATGTCTTGTATGGAATCAGTTTGAGGAGGACACCATCCACCCAGCAGATGCCAAATGCACAGAGGTTACCTTTTACAATGGAGCACCACCTTAATGGCTCAACTTTTATCTGGGTGAAAGAAATTCAACATTGATTAAAAGGGAAGGATATCAGCAATTAATAAAACACATTTCTAGAAAGAGACAAAGTTAAAGCAGCAGTGAAATTGTCAAATTGATTCATGAGCCTGGTAGTGGAGGCTCCACCCTAGCCATGCAGGTGCTTTGGGACCTGAGGAGAAAGCATAGATGTGCAGTATTAAAAGAATCATTCGGGGCAAACAGTGCCGATGTGGCCAACCAAGTAATAAACTTTTTTTGGCAGGTGATTCCCAAAACCGCAACTCTGTGCTCCTCCTACTGGAAGGCGAGTCCATAGCGGAATGCCTGATGAATGAAATTGCTTACAAAAAGTCCAAAACTCATGTATTCATAATTTTAAACTGTGTGCGGAAGACCTTTACCGCCAAAATGTTTGGTTCAAGTGGAATGGTTACCCTCCAAAATAATCTTTCTAATGACGAGGAATGCAGCTTCCTAAAAAAAGGAGGAGGACATCTGTAAGAAGTTTTTACAGCAGCATACCCAGGTCCATGGTTTCAAAATAATGTGTAATAATGTGCAAACTTGTAGAAATTTCTGTAAAGAATAAGCCAAACAAATTTGTAAAATTGTGAGAAAAATAAAACAAAGGGCCCGAAATGTCCGGCTCCTTACATTTTTATCATTGCTGAATTCCTATGTCCCTGGGTCTTACCTTTTATTGTCTGAATGTGAGAGATTTATTCAAGCAAATTCTCAAGACATTAAAAGCATAATGCACCCTTTCAGTGACCTCATAGTTACTTTCTCTGGACAAGAAAATGGTAACAAATGTGTCCGGATGAAGCATCCAATGATCGCACATCAATGTGTTGAGTCCCTAGCGGAGGCCAGTATGACCAGAGGTGACACGACAAGAGACTTCTTGAACAACTTTTGTAAAGCAGGGGTGCAGAAATATTTGGTGCCTGTTATCAAAGACATGCTAAATAAGAGGGAAAGATGGTCTAACTAGTTTTTCTAAATTGATTCTAGATGTAAAAACTAATGAAGGAGTTGAAATGTGTGTAGACATTTTGAGAATTGCGGTGGATAAGTTCAAGGAAAATCCATTTTTTCCACAAGCTTTAGCATGACTACTACATTGAAATGGAAGACAACACAACAGCTGAACAATATGGTATTAAGGCTATAAGCATAAGTTAGAATTCCTTCATCGCAGATACTCTTGGGCAAATTCACAAGGGCAATTTAAGAAAACAAAGAACAAACACAAACTATTCTGTTCATGATATTTTGCAAATAGCAGATAAGGCTATAAAGGCTTTCAAACACGCAGAAAATATGGCAGAAAAAGAAGTGGAACTAGGGCCAAACAAATTCAATGACAGGGGACACTTTGGTTATCTGCAAGTGGCCAAGTTTATTTTTGAGGCCCTCACATACCGCAATATCATGGAAAGAAATTCTCACAGGAAAAAACAAAACTCTCTTCTTAGGTGGTGAGAATCAGGAGCAAAAGCTTGCCAAGTATGTGCCTCTCATTAAGGAACTCAGAGAAGGAGTGGAGAAAAGGTACAGTTTCTTTGAGATGTACATGACTTACTCAAAGGACAAAACAGAAAATGATGAACCAAGGTACATCTACACTGATATTGAGGAATGCTACTTGAACTACACTGAAAGAAAGCTAACCAGCTTTCCTGGACTGCTTTTATATGTTGACCGAGAAAGCATTGATCCAGACCTTCAACACTGGAGTATAATGATTGCTGAAAATAGATTAAATGCCCAAACTACTCAAAACTACATTCTTGTGAACATCATCCTCAGTCAAGAAAGAATAAAACGCCAAAGTAAAACCCTCCCTCTAGCAAACCTACAATCTACACTAAAAGAATATGTTGGGAAACCACAGATTCAAACCACTGAATTGAATCTCTTAGCTCTGATGCTGTTTTGGCCTGAGAGTAATATCAACCACAAATTTCCATGTGAAATAACAGTGACGCCCCTGAGAGAGTGCTTTGAGAGGGACTACAGTAAGTACATTAGATTCAGATACCTGTTCCTACTCGGACATGGTGAAGGTCAGAGTCGGCGCCAGAGCAGATCTACTGGAGGGGCATTGGGTCATCAGCGGGGGGGCACTGCCATTTCAGAAATATTTTAATGCAGTGGCGACATAGTCCAATACCAGAGTATGTGAGCCAAAATGAGCATTTGAAAATCCTTGCTCACTGAGCAATTGTTGCGCTCCGCTCCACCACTCCACACCTTTTTCAACCGC